>JAVHNF010023750.1:26371-37921 GCA_034783455.1 Micropsitta finschii | reverse complement strand
AGGGAAGAGATTTATGTTTCATACACACATTGCAGATCACTGAAATAAGATAGATGAATATTTAAAATGTTGTACTGCCATGATCTCTGCTGTACGCTGTGGCTTTGTCTGCAACTGTGATAGCAAACTGTCTCTGAGAACAGGATCTTTGAAAGGGTGCAGATCTTTTTATTTCTTGGTTCTCTTTGTAGCTGCAATTCTGAAAGAATTTTTATCTGGTTTCAGTGTTTCCCTGAGCAAGACCACAATTTGACCAGCATATTTATTAAGTTCTGTAATCATTTTGCTGCAATGTATTTGAAGCACTATGTTGTTTCTTTTTAAGAAAAAAACACACATAAAACTCAAATTATGGTTTGTCTATTACACTTTCTTTAGACATGTCCAATCAGTTCAATGATCTCCCTTAATTCTGCATTGCTCCCAATCCCCCCTGCATCTACAGATCTCTACTGCCCAAGCTATATGTTCTTTTACACCTGAAGGCTGAAGAATTTGAGGAAAATTAGAGGTAGCAATATCTAATTCAAAAGTAGAATTCAACTTTTAATATAAAAAAAACTAGGCAGCCAAACAGGTACTATTTCAGATAAGGACATACTTTGTAACACAGCTTCACAGTCAGGACATAGATGCATTCTTATAACACATCGTGACAAGGAAAAAAGTGTCCATAGGCAGAGCACTATCCAAATTTATTTGTAATAGTCATGTCCAAGAGCCCACCACAATGATACTATGTATGGCTAGGGCTGCTCTCATCTATTTCATCATTATCACATTAGTGATACAGTAAAAGAGACGCAGTATTACACTTCCTGCTATCACAGGAACCAAAGCTGACCTGTGAATTCACCTGTGACCAAAGGTGAATGGTGAAGCTGCTTCCAAGGCCAAGTGATGAATAATACCGGTATTTACAAGTCAGTTTTCACAGCTGGATTACAAATGAAGTAGGGGCATTCATTTCCACAACAACTACAACAAGTTAATCTGTAAGGCTTCCCTTCTCATACTAGAATTACTTACCTGTAAGCATGAAGCTCTTAAAGCAGACACTGAAAATGCTTAAGCAGACAGTTTAGTGCAGAAACAAACCATAGCTGACACTTACCTCATCAGCTTGAACTTTTGAAACAAGGTCCTTAAATGCTGGAAGGCAGCTCAACCTCATCATTGCTTCTGTTTGCTCTACAGTCAAACCATTGATTTTTGGGAGAGATGCAGAGTTTAGTACAATCTCCTTGCCTCTCAAGAAGTGCTGGAATTCTGCATCATATGTAGGCTCCCTAATGGTAAGGAAAAAGAAGAGTTGAGCTAGGTGCTTTCAAGACAAGTCTCACTTTCCTAACTAAAGTGAAGAGAGAAAACAAATGTTTACCCAATAGTGCCTTTCAGTTTAATCCGGGCCAACAACATAGCAAATGTTATGTGATCTTGATGGAGCATACCACGTGCCACTCTATTGAAAGCCACCTACCAACAAAACAGTGAAGATAGCAATGTTAAGAGGCCTTGAGCTCTGACCCTTCAAAAATATAGAATTACATTTAGTAATTAAAAAACTGAACCTGAAAGAGATCCTTTGTGATGATTGAGAGACGCTGAGTATTCTCTGTAATTCCCTTCAGATTTGGGTTCTCATACAAGACATTGTGATAGATGTCTAAAAAAAACTGGAGAGAGTACTGGTACAGGAAATGTATCTGAAAGACAAAAGAGTTTGTTTTTTCTCCCTAGAATCCTGCTGTTTGACAGTCAATGATTTCTGCCTACCAAATTGCAATATAGAAGGTAGGGGTGGGGTTAGGCTGTGCCTATTTAGCTTTGAACTGTAAACACATGAAGCTTCTCATAGGAAGAACAACTCACCCTACCTGTTTCAGTGACTCCATAGTAAAATAGATACTACTGCATGCTGTAGAAAGAGGCAAGTACTGCTGAGAAACAGTCTCCACTTCTTGCATGACAATATCTGTTTCTTCTACTTTTCTGGTGACCTCTGCTGCTTCCTTCTTCAGGTTCTCAAGAGTAGTAATGATGGTGTCATCGTCCAGGATACGTCCCTTCACTTCATTAAGCGCCTGTAGCAGCGATTTTTCTAACTGACGCAAGCGCAGCTGAAATTCACCTTAATTAGAAGAAACATTAGGTTACATATTGTAGAGATGTATTAGTTCCTAAGAATTACATGAATTCTGCATACTTTGTCACTGGACATTATAAAAAAGCAAGAGTATCAGCTATAAAGATATTTCAGTCTGTATTCCTACAGCTACATAAAATCACTGAACTGTTTTAGAACAGGAGGAAGTTACTTTAATTTTGGTAAGCATACCTTGAAGCTTGAGGAGGTCAGAGCGTTTTTCATCAACATCTGGTCTTTCAGCTTTCAGGACTTCATTCAGACACTGGCTCTGTAAGCTGCTGCGAGTAACTGTAAAGTTCACAAATGTAACACGAGAGCAGAGGTCTGGTGGGAATTCAACCTGTCACAGGAAACACAGAAAACTCTCTCAGTTCTCTGACATACCATTTCTATAAGCAGGACAGCCTTTTGTCTTACTTACTGTCGGATCTCTGGTGGAAAGGAAGATAACGAAGGATGGTGATAAATCGATATCTTGGTCTCCAAGAGTAATCAGAACTCTGCCTCCAGTTCTCCGGACTTCACGATTCAGAACAGGATTCAGAACTGGATCATAGCTCTCCACATCCTAGAAGCAGGGATTTGTTAAAAGATTCTGTTGCTTGCCAAGTGTCTCAAGCTAAAATACCTGATCCAACTATGGCATAAAGCTTTTGTGAGCTATCAGTTTACAGCTGGTTTGCAATATGGATCACATTCAAAGGTATTTCTAGCTTGTATTTGCAGCTGAGCTACACAAGCACACAGTTTAGGCTACTACAACACAAAATCTTAGAAGGGGAGTATTCTTAATGGTCATAACTGTGTTAGATCTAATTCATAGCAAGCCCTTTTCTAAGCAGCATAGGCAACAGTTACTGATCCCATCTGCAAGCTAATCCCTTTTCTTCCCCACTTCCATACTACAAAACAGAAAAACATATATCCATCCGAAGTCAAAGTCACTATTCCTACCATTGCCCATTTCTCTGTATTACTGAAACTTCTTCCTGCTACTCAGAGTAGATTTAGTTCTAGATAATCAGCCATATTAGGTACTATTATCTATGACTAGAGATAGCAAATAGAAACGAACGACAGCTTGCAAGTCATTTTGTAAAATGGAAGTAAAGAAAGATCATTTCAAAATTTGACCTTGAAATGCTGCCAAAAAAAAAAAAAAAGCCTTTCTCTGATTGTGTATCTCACCGTATTTTTCTAAGGAGTAACACCTCATATATGACTGAGTACTAATTTACTTGTTAAATCATGATTTGAAAATAAAGTTGTTTGCACCTTAGTAACAGAAAAATCACAGAAGTTTCCTAGTACATGACAGAATTTTTAATAGTTTCTATACCACCATGCAACTAACCTGGACCAGAAGTGGGTTACCAAATCTCAAGGCACTTTCCAAGTTCTTCCTGAAAGCATCATCCAAGAAACTAGTACGAGTTATCTTACGGTCTTTATATTCATTCATGATAAACTCTGTAGCTTGCCCGGAGGGATCGATGATCAATGGATACCTAAGTTGGTAATAAAACACTGTCATTATTTGGGTTTTGACTGCAGACAGCCTCTAAGCAGTTTTATGAATTTAGGTTGTGTTAAGTCTCAACTCTAAAAGCCCGTATATTGAAGGAATAAGCTGGCCAGGTTCAGTGACTTATTTCAGTTCAGAGTTCTGAAAGGTAAGTCTGTATTTGGGCAACAAAATAGCTTCAGTTCAGGCCAATTTATTTTAACAGGCCAATTTATTTTAACAGCCATGCATAACAAAAAAGGCAAGGAAAGATGAATGGGTTTCTATGTTTACACACAGTTGAGAAGCTTTTACAAACACTGTAAGTTCTTGCAACAGTGAAATTGCTGAAACTGCTTTGAGAAAGTTACTGTGATTCTTAGATATGTACAAAGCTCCTGTGAGAATGTTGGTTTAGAGTTCTACATCTTAGAACGCAATACCTATTAAACCGCTTGAGCATGATGGCATTCTCAGTGCACAGGTCATCTGCAGGTAGAGAACTTGCTTGCCAGCGAAGCCGCTCATCTGCATTGGAAAGGTACTCTGTCCTTGCAATGTCTGTACGGAACTACAAGAAGTACATCCAGTTAGCACTTGGCTAGATTCTCCAACTAGCTAGGTGAGGACATTTTAAGTAAATGAAATTCTACAAGGTATTATTTTCCAATAGCTCCATTCTTTACTTGCCAATCTTAAACCTTCTTTACTATTTATCATTTACTACTGCAGTAAATGCAAACACAGTTAACTTATAACTGCATCTTTACCTGAATATTTGCCTGCTGCAAATGGTGAGACCATGTAGTGAACAGATTCTGACGCATCTGCTGATCAAAGTAGCCAGCATAGGCAATAAAAGCTCCTGAAAGCAAGCAGTCTCCAGCAATAGTGGACATCTGGTTCTTGAAAGTTTCACTTGTCTTCTCCCATCTTTCACGTTCAGCAGAAAGACTCTTCAGAAGAGCTGTGCTGCGGTTTACCTAGAAGTAAGTGGTTAAGTAGAGTCTTCAGATGACAAATTGTTACAGTAGTCTTTCAGGACATCTGAATACTAACTCTAGGCCCCAGTTAGACTTAAAGCTCAGAATGAAATTAGTGCTTCTACACTTCAGTGTTAATTTATTATGTTGTTTTTAACTGTTATCTTGAACTTAAAAGTGCTAAATAGTAGCACAGTAGTGTCTACTTGCTAATGATTAGATCGAATACACAGAGAAATTCTTCCCCTTCTGCCCTCCCAGAAGAAGCACAGTTAAGACATTACAATTCCCTACATTCATGTCTTTTTCCAAAGGCTTTCTACTTAGTTTAAGCCTTATGTGAACTGTCTTGTTAATCAACCGGCAACATGAGTTGGTATTTCCAACTCAAGCCACGGGTTTCAGTAGTTTAAGAAGCTTTGTGACATCCAGAGGTGAAACAACTCAAATGCACTGCACAGGGGAAGCAACCAAGTCTGGTTGTAAGTACGAATTATGGTTCAATTTCCTACTATCAAAGATTAAAGAATGGAAAATTATTATATAGAAATCTTACTTTTGCTTCTACAGCAGCCAAATCTGCTTTAATAGCCTGAGCCTCTGAAATCAGCACTGCATATTCTTCTTTGTAACGAGCAATACTGGCCTCAAGATCACGAATCATCTGCTCTACTTCATTTGCTTTCTGTTGGTTGTCTTTGGCATCATCCTCCAGCTTCTGCAGTTCATTGCGTAGAGGTTCCACTCTTTTCAACATATCAGCGTAGTTCAGCTGTAAATAGTAAACAGGCCCTTTATACTTTTAAACCAGTAAGTGTTAGTAAGAACCACAGCATTCAGATACATGTTAACAACTGCATCTTTTCAAGCTCAGATACTTGTGACTGGTATGAAAATGAATAGCTACTTAATAGAAGCTTAGATATGTTTATCAATACCTAAGAGTTTTGTTTAAACCAAGCATAGACACTCAAGTAATTGCTTTCTGCAAGTTCCTTTTACTGCTCTGTCGATACACAGGAAGCAATCCGAAAGGTTGAGACCACATGAACGCAGCACTGTTCTGCACAAATACTCGACTGTGTGTCCATGCCAGCCACTATGGTGCTGATCTGACTTTCCTAGTAAGCAACGGAGTATAGCTAAGCCAAAACCAGTTAGGATAGGGCCTATTTGCAACACTGAAGCTAAACAGTCTCTCCACATCATGCCATTCACAGCAGGCACAGCTTTAACAAGCCAAGCATTTTGTTGTATTGACCACCAATAGGCAAGTAAAACCATTTTTCTGTATCTCAGTCTGAGGACATCTTTCCAAAAGCCTATTCCTTTAGGAAGCCAGTCAAGTATTTAAAAGTCTGCCTGAAAGACCTTGACAGAGGTGCCTTTAAGTGATGCTCACTCTGAGGCAAGACAAATCTTACGCAGTCTCTATTAAGAGGATGCACTGCATTTTCTAGTTGTGAACTTTGTTGTCTTGCAAAATGACACTACATACAGAAAATATCTTGTTTACTGTAAACCTGGATTTTCTCATGCAAAATCTTTATCACAACTGGCCATTAGCTCTCTGGCACAGTACTAGAGAGCCCATAAGCATTCATCTGAATAATCTACCGATTTCTCTGAAGCAAACCAGTTTGCAATATTTAGTTGAATAGAGCCAAATTCAGAGCCTTAGACTCTTTTATACGCCTTCAGGGTCACTCTTTTCATGTTTGCTTCCCCAAATTACTGACTTTACCTGTGCAATTGCCCACTTCACCATAGGTCCACAGGCCAGTGATGCTCTGTTTACAATTTCATAGTTGTAGCTTGGATTCGACAGGTAGTTTTTCTTCATCTTCTCCCGGATGGCATCACTGCAGGGGAAATGTTTTTGAACACAGCATGAGTACACTGTATGTCAGCATACGTGTTCAGTATTCCTTTATCTGGCCTGCCTTCCAGCTGCATGAACATTTCCTAGCACTTTTGCTGACTGGTAGCTGGGATGTTTTAATTAGTTCAAGATGCTGTTTTAGCAATTACAGTTTACAAGGGTTAAAAAGCATTTAACAGTATTTTAAGATTAGTCACTCATAAACTGCTAAACTCTGCCCAGAAAAATTTGGAGTTGGAACGGAATTCAGTGTCTCTATAGTCTAGTCTGACCTTCTACTCAGAGTCAGCTGGGTCAGCCTGGATAAAGCTTCAGCCACTTGGTCTGTTATTGCTGCAAAACTACTTTAAACTAATGCTGTAGCTTTGAACAGCAACACACTTCTTTGCAACCATGTCTTGAGGTTACTCAGCAGCAGCTGCTTTGTTCCAGTCTGCGTAAGACACCTTTGCTTCAGTAGTCTTTTTTCCTGTACTACTTACACATTCACTACATGCAAGAATAAACTGGTCTCAAAAGAGCTGAAGTGCTACTGAAGCAGCTGCACAGAGAGAAGTCCAGTTATGACCTTCCATATCTTTGTAAATAGATTACTCACATAAATAGCTCACGCTTACACTCTACCTGATTTCCTCAGCAGAAAAATTAACAATGGTTGGAATGAAGTTCTCTCTCATGATGATGGAACGTATTTGTTTCCAGTCAGTTGTACTTTCACCTAGTAGCAGGCAGATGGATTCCAGTGCTAACTTAACAGCTGCAGGTGGATTAGCCATAGAACGGACCTCTACCAGGTGCTGTTTCTTTATTGACTTCACAGCTAAACAGTGCCAGAAAGATGTTGAACATTGATTAGGAAGAAAATGAACAGTTAGCTAAATCCACTGAAGTACCTTGGATTTGTAAAAGCACTTCAAGATTCTCAAAGGGAAGTTGAGATTATTAGAGAAGCAGATACTAGCAGATAACATTCAAACTACTGTATCACAAGATAAACTTCCGTGAATGTCAACTTCCAACTGGCCACACTAAGTGAATCATTTTTAGGCAACTTATTCTGCTGCCTAAAAATGATGCACTTAAATCAGTGATTCCTCTATGCAGTTTAACAAATAGACACCTTGATTGTATGCTCCCTGTGCAGCAATGAGGCATCAATGGCCTTTCTGATTACGAGCTTTTTAATAATTTTTTTTTAATATATACGTATTTTTTAATAAATACAAAGAATGAATAAGTAACTAGTCCTGGTCTGCTAGAAAGAAAGCCACAGGCCATAAAAGGAATATCAGATATCAGACCAGCACTACAAACAGCTCAAAGACCAGGAATTTTTCAACAGTGTTCAGCTACATGCTGAACAAAGCCTACACTTCTGTTAGGCAGGACCAACTCAGACCACAACAAAACACATTTCCATGGACTGCAGTTTTAGATCCAAGCCCACAGGGTGATCTCAGTTGATAACATACCATTCTGAGCTTCAATGACAGCGGGCTCCACCTTGTCAAGATCTTCTTTCACACTCATCTGCTTGTCTGCAATGACCTCCTGCTGCTTGTGCAGCTGTTCTTGAATCTCCTGGCTCATGACCTAGAAGGAAATTACTGCTTTTTAGAAGTTGAAATTCTTCCAATACTTGCTCTGCAGGCTCTGTTTTGTAAATAAAAATATTTACAAATGCACAGATAAAAACACAAATATTTTTACCTTTTTCTTCTCAGCTTCCTGCTGATCTTTCACCATCTTTTTCAACTTGTCATTGGCTGCTGCATTCTTCACTTCCAGTTCCTGACTCTTTATTCTTAGGTCACGCCGCAGTTCTTCCACCTGAGATAGGTTGTAAGATGGGGGAGAAAATCCATTTAAGCACAGAGATCTATTTAATCACCCCAGCCTTATAGAGGGCAAAGTTTTAAAGATACGTACCTGATCAACTGTTTCCTTGATTTTTCTAAGACCAACATTCAAATGCATTTGCTGTTCCTCCAATTCACTTCGTTTCTCATTGAACAAGTTGGCATAATGGTTGATGAAATCTAAATAGTGGCGTGGTGTGATTGCCATGGTTCTGCCTCCCCGTTTTGCCAGACGAGCATTAGCCTTTAGGCAAGAAAAGGTTGTTGATTATGCATTGTTTTTAAATCTATTTGGATGCCAAAGAACGTACTTTTTAGGAAACTGGCACGTGATGCTGTTGCCTAAAGATCAGTATAAGTTAAGCAGTGTAGTAATAGCATACCTGATGAAGAGTCTGATGAACAAACACACAACTATTAACAATAGCTTCCCTGTGCGTTGGTGTTTGGGGTAGCTTATCATATACAACTGGCATGTAATCGGGCACAATATAATTTGGTTTCTCAAGATCCATTTTGCTTGTGAACTCTTTGCCCACTTGGTACAGTGCCTCAGTTGACCAGTCTCCAAACCAGTTCAAGACACACCTGAAATACAAAGCATCTGTGAAGACTCTCTCCCTAAGTACTGTTTTTAATAGTACTTGTAATACATGCTGGAATATATAGCAATTACCTGTTGAAGAGCGCAGGAGAGGTAGCTGCCCTGTCTTTCAGGCCCTCAGAAGATGGATTCATAGTGAACACAACATGGAGATTGCGAATAACTTGGCTGGTGAACCATTTGTAGAGTTCCTCATGTGAATCTAACATTAAACCTTCTTTCTGTGCTCCTTCTTTACACTGAGTCATAAGGGTGGCATATTCGTCTCCTTCAAAGAGACCAGGAACCTAATTTAAAAGATAGTTCTGTTGTAGCTTATAGTTGTAAAAAGGCGCTTTAAGTATTTACTTAAAAACCTTCTTACCTCTCCATTGGCTAGGAGAGTGTTCATTCTCTCCAGGAATCCAGAATCCAAAACATTTGATTCATCCATTATGAAAGCTATTTTTTCATTTTTGCAGCCTGAACGTCTCAATACTGTCCTAAGGTCTTCATCAAAATCTTCACCTGTGTATTTTCTGTGAACCTAGTAAGATTTAACACTAGTTATTAATATTTTGCTTTATATTTTAATGCATTTTTTAGGGGTCAGTATTTAAGAAGTGTGAGCTTTGACTAACAGGGTTTTTCAAGTTAAATTAGCATGCCAACCTTAATTTGGTAGACACTCAAGCCATTCATCCAGGCAACAAATCTTGAAAGGGTTGTTTTTCCTGCTCCACTGACTCCAATTAGCAGCAAGTGGCCCTGTGGCTGACGGAAAATTCTGAAAAAGAATGTTAATAAAGTATGTTTGACAAGTGTTATCAACTTACTGATGGTTTTCCTTGAACAGCTAAACTTCCAAGTTAGTACCAAAACTGACACACCTTTCCAGATAGGATCCTGCTATCTGGAAGCCAGCAGCATGTTGTCTATGGACAACAACAGGATCATGCTTCATTCTCAGAGAGCCTGACTACAGAGGAAGTAAGAATGGAGCATGATCCTTTTGTTTTAGAAAAAGTCTCTGAATACAATTTACACAACCAGCAACTGAAGTCTCAACTTACCGGTCAATTCTTAACACATGATCCAAGACTTCATTGAACAGAACAAGTGGTACATCAAGTTCTTCTTCATAGAAGACCTTAAGCCTAGCTTTCACATAGTCTCTTAATTCTTCTTGATCCACTGGAATATAATCCTGAAAGAATCAGCCAATACAGTATGGAATCTAAGATTACACAGAGATCAATTTACAAGTAGGTGAAAGCAGAACTATTCAAATATTTACTTAAGTAACAATGCTTTACAAAAGCTGTACTCGTTTAACATCTTAGGAATATGCCCACAGCCTAAGCTGCCACAGATAACAGCACAGGGTTTGAATACTCTATCTACTGAACTTATCGTAGCTTGAATCTGTGCTGCTGGTCACCGAAGAGACTTGGGAAGTAGCATGACAGACTTACTCCCCTCCCTTACTTCCTCAGTTTATTTTAAAGAGCGTTTCCTAGCCACTTGCTATTGGCAGCAGGCTAGATGAATTTTTGCCTTGACCCTGGAAGATTTCTACAGATTGCACAGTTGTATGACTCCAGATAGCAAGAAACAGTCCACCATAAAGAGTATAACATCAGCATTATCCAAAGGTCACTGCCTTATCCAAGAGATTCCATAAGCAGTAACTGTCATCAACTTTCTGTGTTTTACTGCCCTTGAGAAATACTATCTAATACTGCTTGTATGTACTGTGGTAGATCTCACAATAGCACTTCAGATAATCATAGTAACAGCTTCTCGGAGATTAGCTTAACAAAACAAAGGGCACCAATTATGTTAATATACATGTGGATAACTGCACCACTCAGTTGCTCCCGAACTATATATTTTATTTTTTTTTCCAATTTTTACTTACCTTTGACAGCCAGTTGCTGTATAAAATAGGTCTGCTCATAGCTTTTTCTTTGTCAATATTGGGGAAGTGTTTCAGAGCAACCATATCAATGTTCTCATCAGTCCAGCGTCTCTCTTCATCTTCTACAAGTCTGAATAAAGAAACAAGTCAGTGACTACAAATCTTCTGTAATGAGAGGATATAATCACATCAGAGAGCAGTGCTATGACTGAAATATGCTTCTGCTTTCTGCAGATACTACTCCTTAGAGTGTAAAGTTAATAGTGAAGGGAAATACTCTCTATTGTATTAATACTATTTAACATGAAGCACACTTTAGTTTCGCTTTCTAATGAAAGCTGGCAAGGAGTAGGGAAAATTAATTTTAAATTTGTTTTTTTTTTGGTTCCCCATCTCATGTTTGTTTTACCTGTCTTGGAAGAGACGTAAGGCTTCATGGGCCCAAATCCTGATCAGGCCTTCAACTGGTAACGTTTCCAGTGGTCTTAATGCTTCGAATATGCCTCTCACCCATCGAGTCATTTCACGAGGTGAATAGATGTAGTGTGGCTGTGTGTCTTGAGTGAATCTCTCCTAAAAATTTAAACTTCATTGGTTAGTTCATCTTAAATTCACATTGTATTTTTTACAGGCCTTAGCACTGCAAGATATTATTTTGTTAGCATCATG
>JAVHNF010023750.1:2366-17991 GCA_034783455.1 Micropsitta finschii | reverse complement strand
TATCAATGAAGGCACTACGATTCACAACAGCTGACTATGAAAGCAGATATATTTGGCTTTTCCTGAGTTGGGCAAATGCTGTGCTGTGTTAAAATTGGGTTAACTATTGTTTCCATAACCCCCAAAGTCTTATAAATTCCAGCCAATTCACACGTATGACACACCTTAAAACAAAGATCTCATATTTTCAAAATTTTCCTAATCTGAAAAGAGAAATCTGGATCACTCAGGAGTAACTTATCAAAACCAAAAAAGGCAACGAAAATGGAATGAGAAAGGGAAAAAAATGTAGAAACTTGTAAAACCCAAGTCTTTCTAGAAGACATAAAAAAGTAGGATGTGTCACTACATCTACATTTGTGAAACAATTCTAACACGCAAACAGACAAGTTACTTTTGACATCTCTGATTTCATGAATATTTCTTCCTTTAAATGGTTAATACACATAATTCATATATGTTTTTATCTCCCTTCTATATAGGTTTTTTTCCCCCTTCAAAGAGTATATTCTCTTAAACATGATGGGAAAAAAGAAAAAAAATATAACAGAAGTTTCTCATTTACTAAAAATCATACTTGTTACTAAATCCCTTTTCCCTGCAAAGCCTTGGAGCCCAGTTTAAAGATCTACTGCTTTTTAGAAGTGTTGCATTTCCAATGCAGTCTCTCACTCACCACAGAACGAGTTAGGTCCTTAATTCTTAAATTACTTAAATCTTTCATTTCCAGATGGCCCTAAAGTATATGAATTCACAGCTTCTTTCTGTTAGCTTTTTGCTCAAAAAGAACAAGCAGAAGTCTGAGAAAAAGAGATGAAGATCCAGCAGAATCATTATGGCTTAAGTTACTGCCCTTTTTTAATATATATGCACATATGCATCATACGTATACAAAGAAAAAACCCACACTTCTCTATAATTTGCATTTTGCTGTAAACTATTAGGAATATTCTTGCAGGGTTCATAAAAACACTTGATTTCAGAACTCTAGCTCCAGTACAACATGCTAACTGCTGTATCTTAAGACCTAGTTATACATGGAAAAATTTTAAACCATAATCTGGTAGAGCAGATGAAAAAAAAAAAAATTAGAATGCATGCTCTAACTGTTTTAATGACTGAAATAGAATAAATAAAAGGAAAACTAAAAAATTATTAACTGTCATCACAGAATTTTGAATATTACAGCTATCCAATCTATAACTGAAACAATAGAATTAAAATCATTCAACTTCATCTTCAACATAGATTTTGAACATATAGAAACATAGGATCATAGAATAGTTAGGGTTGGAAAAGACCTTAAGATCACATAGTTCCAACCCCCCTGCCAAGGGCAGGGACACCTCACACTAAACCATTCCACCCAAGGCCTCATCCAGCCTGGCCCTGAACACCGCCAAGGATCCACAGATTCCAGCTCAGTTAAGACTTATAGATTATCATCCTGAAAATAAACACTGTTGGCTGTTTCAGAGTTCTGAAGAGACTTACAGCTTATTAGCAAAGATTACATTTTTTTAATATCAAACATCTTACCTGGAAGTCAAATGTTTCATCACAGTTGAAAACCAACACAAAGCGGCCAAGCTGATGTCCAAGAGCCTTAACAGATTCTGTTTTGCCAGTACCAGCGGGACCTATTTTTGAAGTGGGACAGACATGTCTTAATATTTTAAACATCTGAGGCACCCACTACCAGCATGCTGATTCTGACGGTCCCTGTCAGGAGGTTTCAATGAAACCTAGACCTGTTACAATTTCTCCCAAAAGACTGTTTTGTTCTTCAAAAATTTAGTTCCAAGTGTGCTGCATGCTTACATTAAAGCTATGTATTAGAGATAATAAGTTTATATACCTGTCTCAAATTTTTATTGTACTTCAATACAAACTTACCAAATGGTGATCCTCCAAGTCTTGCCTCCAGGGCTTGAGTCATCGTCAGGTAACAGCGGTCAGTAAGCGGAGTCTGTACTAGCTTATCCTGAACACCGAGGTACTCAAAACCATAGTTGAATTTGGCATTTGCCATCTGAATGGAGAGCTGCTGCAACACGTCTGTCTGCTTTGGGTCGAAGTAGAACCGCATTTGGCTGAGCCACTCAAAGGATTTGGAGTTGTCGACCTTGCTTTTGATCAGTGATCTTGTAACATCTCTCTGGTGCACCAACTCGGTGATCTGGAGAATGAAGTAACTCCTTAGACCACTGCAATACAACCTATTGCTAACAAAGGCAGGAATCCTACAGCTTCTTGGATTACCACAGTAAATTGCCACCACTTAGAAATCATGTCCTACCAAAAGTCTCTGCCTTAAAATCTGTTGCTACAAAAATGGAACTAACATCATTGACTACTCTTGTTAAGGACTTCCATAGCTTTCAGCAAAGCACTCTGGTCCAGTCAGTCTGTTAACCTGCCACACTACTGAACTGTGTATTTTACTTGCCAGAAACTACAAAGACAAGTACTCCTAAACCCAGGATGATTTTAACTTCCCCCTACACCCAAATTTTTAGCCATAAAGAAAAGCATATAATGACTACAATAATAAATGGCTTTATGAGGTATTTAATGTTTGAATGAAGAAATCAGTAACTTTCATATCTGAAAGCACTAGTTTAAACATCAATTCAATGATCCTGGTCTTTAATATGCCATCATACATTAAGCTGACTACAATGAAAAACTACCACCACCTACAGGATCAGGGATTGATGTAGCTGCTTAAAACACACAAAACTTTCTCCTAGAGGGAAAATAAATCTTAAGACTAATCAATCTTTTCATTAGACTTTTAAAAATCCTCACTTACAAACCCAGAAGAGGAACGGAAGTTTTTACTTACCAAGTGCTCCAGTTTCCTTCTGCGAAGAGGTGGCTGCTCCATCAGCACAGAGTCTGCCAGGACATTGAGTGTGACCTCAACATTAGCTAACACAGACTGGAGAGGACTGTTCCCTACAGCTCCACCTGTATTGAGGGCTGACTCAACGTTCTCAGACCATGCAATCTGGGCCGACAGGACAACAAGCTGAGCCTATATAACAAAAATCCTCATCAAGACAGTTTTCCTCACTGAAGTAACCAAGCTGCAGTATGCTTAAGTGTTCCATATTGATACCTGGTACTTGTCAATCCAAGAGATGTAGACTCCTAGATCAATTGAAGTTGCTTTCCCAAAGATTTCCACTTCAGTAACAGATTCTGCAAGCAATTTAGCAAGGGTCACTCTCATTTCTTTTTCAACAAGAGTGAGCCACTCATTGATCTTGGGATGTTCCGTGATAGAGACAGGTGTTTTGAACAGCACCTGCAAGAATTAGGTTTAAGTCATCCCATGTTCACTTATTTTCAGAATCATATCTAAAAAGAAACACTGCAGCCATACCTCCTCTCCTTCACGTGAGGATATCCCGAGAACCACAGAATTGTCTTCATTGAGAATAATACTAGAAACGCCAGCAAACATCTTCTTGAAGTGTTTCTGCAGCTTAGCAACATTTTTGCTGTTTCCAATGATTTCAAGCAAGTCTTCATCACCAACAAAATAAAACCTAAAAATCACATAAATTTAGATCTGCATCAGAACTCTATCTATTTATGCTTCACAGATGGCCACTATATGGGAGTAACTGACATTTATTCCCCCAACACTGCAAGAGTGCACAAACCACAGATTAATCAGAAGCTATACTTCAGTTCTAAGATTGTCAGTTCATGTGGTCTGTCCCATACAAAAGTGTATATATGCTCCATACTGTGATCTTTTCCTTACCAATCCATCCCTGAAATACCCACAGTATAGGCTGGGACTCAGTCAGGTCTATGAGGCAGGGGGAATGGCCACTCAGTACCTCCCTCACCATTACCCTCTCACGCTAAAGTGACAATCCAGTTGAGGGCTACAGGTAGGTCAGAACCAATGACTTAAATAACAGATTGTGGTAGTATAGACACTGTTCCTTCAATCAAATGCCAAAAGCAGGCTGCTCAAAATGGAACCTGTAGGTTTACAGAAATCAGCTGCAATGGTTCCTTAAGCAACATCTGAATCCTACAACAATCAAGTAAGGGAAGTTTTAGTTCAACTTCCTGAGAAGCAGCTGTAACTACATTCTGTATTGAGACAACACAGATTTTAATAGTTGTAACATTTTACATACATGCGAAACAAAAATTTACAGAGGCTTTACAGAACAGTACACCAAGTCCTGCACAGAAACATCAAATCACTTCAAGAGTCAACTGAAGTCAACTTCATACCGGGGAAAAGAGGACCGCTCCCTTTCCAAGTATTCTCCCAGTGCCTTTTGTATCTTCCCAAGCAAGTCTGCCAGTCTCTCTAATGACCTCTGCACACCTTGGATGTTAAGAACATCCATCACAAGCGGAGATTTGGACACCTTTTTCATGAGTGCCAAAAATTCAGTGCTGATGCTGCAAGAAAAATAACACAGTACATTACAGAAAACTCAGTAATCACAGCCTGCAGAACACCGCAGTTATCAGCCTCTAAATGACCACTGCCTCTCTAAGTGCTGCAGCAGTCCCGGGGAACACAAGGCTGAAGTCTCAAAATAGCTCTTCATCTACCTACACAACAACATGACTTAACTTCTTTGCAATGTTCAATTTACTGATTCAACTGTGGAAGGTCTACTCGTTCTCCATTTCCTGAAGAGATGCACAAATGTGATTCTCTGATCTGACTGGAAGCGTATGGAATGAATAAGGATGACCAGGGCTACTTAAAGCAGAGGAAGAAAATGATATTTGAAGGGTGAGACTGAAGGCTGTGGCAAAAGAAATCAACCTGCTTGTTCCAGCTACAATGCAAGAAAAATCCTGGAAGTAGCTGACCAGAACTAGCAAGAAAACCTGACTGAATTCCAATTATCCTCAAAAAATTGTACATCAGCCTGTTTATTACAAACCTTTTCTGTCATAATTGTCTACATGCAAGCAACTTTTGCCATATCTGTTTTATGAACTTAATGTATACAAAAGGGCTGTAATCCACCTGGATCAGAGAAGTATCTTCATTTCTCATAAATATATATATACACACATATATATACATACTCTCATAGATATATATATACACACACACACACGTATGAGACATATATATTCCATATGGACCAGTTAGTACAGAATACAGTTTTTCAACTTAGAGAGTGCTACACTGAAGAAATGAAGTTGCAGGCCTGTCCACTTGCCCCAAGGAAGGCAAGAAAAGAACAAAACAATTAAAAAGTTACCTCTGGAACCGCTGGGTCTCCACAGGGAGCAAGTGCTTGATGTCTGCACTACCAGTGAAGATACCCTCCAGGTAGACCCATCGCCTTTGGACATCTATCCAGACATCAAAGAGTGCCATGATTCGGTTGAGCTTATCTTCCCAGCTAAGGGCATCTTCCTCGAACACCTGAAGTTTAAATGCTGCATTAAAACTCATTTTAACAGTATCAGGAGTTTGACTGCTACTTATTATTAACAGAAACAGTTGCTTGATAGTTAAGAGAATATGCATGTGCAATTAACTGTCAGCTTAATCAGCCCCTGACGACAAATACATAAACTGAACAAGAAGGCAGAATTAAATGAAGGTTCTTCAGCCCTGTTTTCCATTTTACCTTGTAGTATGGCGACAGCTTCATAGCAGACACACTGTTAATGTGCTCTTTTACTTTGTTGAAAAGGTCATCCCATCCACGAATCAAACGACATTTGTTCTGGTAATTAACCAAGTCCAATTCATAAGTGTTCCACACTTCTCTTATCTGAAGAAAAAAAAAATGTTTAAGATATGACATCAATAATTTCTGCTCCAACGTATTACAAAGGAGAAACAAATTACATTAATCGTATTTTACTTTTTTACCCTGTATTTTTGATAGAAATACTGAAAATATGATGCATTTAGATAAAACAAACCAAGAAGAATGTCTGCAGTCACTATCAAGAACTGTATTTACCATATGATTCAAATTTCATCAGAAGCTTACATAGCTTTACTCTGTTCCCCAAAACAGAGCACTCATGGAGTCTCAGCACTTGATCAACAGCTTAGATCGATTAATACACAAGTGTCAGCCACCCTACAGCAAGCCTTTGATTTGCTATAGCATGCATACATGCCAGTTGATACTAGCCTGTTTCAAGAACTCTTCCAAAGCCATCTCCCCCTGAGCCACCAGCAGCACATCTTTGACGATTGCTTCATTTCTTTGTAAATCGACATCCCAGATCTGACCCAGGGTCAATTCTGAGACAACCCAGTTGACATGAAGCCTCTTCATCAGCTGTTTCCAGTGACGATCTTTAAGTGCCTCGGATTTCAGTTCAATAACTAACATGTTTATCTACAAAAAACAAGAAAGCAAGTTACATTCTTGAACTATAAAACCTCTGAACCCATGCATTTTAGAAATGAGCATACGTTACCTTCATGTAGCCTTTCAGGAGTCTCTGGACATACTCATAGGAGGCATATTGTCGCAAGCGGGCAGGGAAGTTTTTCAGTTGGTTCAGCAGAGCATCTAAGTTTTGTCGAAGCTGTCAGTAACATAAAAGCAATGAGATCTTTCTCTGCAAGTGCTGCATACACAGTTGTACAAGTTTCAAGCAGTGTATTTTTACAAAAACTTCCTACTAATGAGATACTGGCAGTACAGCTCTTTTAGCGTTAGACATATTTGCACAGTATGACATAATACTGTCACAAGCAGTTTATGCCTTAGTGTTCTACCGCTCTCTACCTCCTGAATACTGAACTAAAACTGATGCTGTTCTTTCAACCATATAATGAAGTTTACGTAAGGTCCAACAGCCTACTTAAAAACCAGCAGTTTCTTCTCTGTCGATGCACTTCAATCTCAACTTCAAAACTACTGGAATTACATAAAACCCCATCAAAATTACTGAAGTTGTTACAAACCCTGTGATTTTTTTTTTTTAATTAGCTTAGCATGAGAAGAAATAAGCTAAAAAGATACTGAAAAAGGTACCTAAACACTGAAAGCAATCTGGAATGTGACAACTGAGCTTGTCCATCTTAAGACATCCAATTCCTAAATTGCATATACTTGCAGAAATATTGTTTATGTATACAGAAGTACCTTGCGAGGCTGTACTGAAACCCAGGGCTGTTCTTTCATTTGATCAATCTGTTCCCAGACCTTAGAGAGCTCAGACCAGACACCTTTGAGATCCTGCAACTCTTCAAGAGCGACCTACAATAAAAAGTGTATCAAACATCAGCAGTTATTCATAATTTCTTCAGTCATGAGTGTGGGGAGTTAAACAGAATACTTCGAACATGTAAAAAACCTTCAGGTAGCTTTCCAATTCATATTGCCAAGAAATGCAACAGCAAGTGACCCATGAGATATTTGCACCTCAGATCCCATACTAGCTTCACAAAAACAAGACAGTCAAGGAAGAGATCACAATCTCTTAAGGCAAGAAAGGAAGAAGTGTGTAGGTTGTGTCTCGACACTAGTACACTGCAGGTTACAAGTCACTTTCTTAAGGGAGAGATGGAACTGAAATGTTTTTATCTCAAATGGACAAAATATTGTTTGAGCAGGTTGTACCTGGACACGCTCTTCACTGCCACTGAGTAGTCCTGTATCTGTTAGTTCCAGAGCTTCCTTGGCCTTTGCACACTTCTCACGATCATCCTTCAGCCTACTGAACTTTCCTTCGTAAATGGTAAGAGCTTGAAGAGCCTCTTCTGGACGCAGGTTTCCCTAAAGGTTGCATGGGACACATTAACCCAAAAATACTACAACCAAGTTGAAGCCAAGGTAAAAGCAATAAGTAAATACTAAATGTCTGTCTCATTATTTTCCCATTTCCAGTTTGCTGACAATAAGGTTACACACTGATGAAGAGTAAGTCTCATCCCACTTTTACATGCAGTTTTTGGCTTTCCTAAATAGCACTTCGGGATGAAAGAAGAAAAAACAAAAAGCAGCTTGCTTCTAAATCCCCCTACATGCATGCCTCTGACATAGACCTTGTTTCAGCAGAAGCTTGTTAGTCACTTGAGTTGCCTAGTTTTTGCACGTAATAGATGCCTACATTTTAAGAGCACATTTCCTTATGCCACTCCTCTCCCCATCAACATATTGGCAAGTTATTATAGAGCCCTCAGACTTTTACCATCATCTAAAATGAAAACCTGCAGAAAAAGGATATAAATAAACTGCCTGCTTCTTACTAAATACGGAGAATCTACCATATTTGCTGAATGAGTATTCATCATGACTTACTGTTACGGGCTTTGTTTTCTCCCAGTCTGTTAGCAAGTCAGTTGTTCGGCTCTCCACTGCGCGATCCTCTTGAACTATCTTCATCTGCAAATTTGCTACTTGTTGTTGAATAGCAGAATCCTTCCTACGCATAATGTCATTAAAGGCACCCCATTCTCCTTCAATGTTGTCAATGTACAGCCAAGAGGATGGAAACTGGAACCTTTGTTTCTCAAGCAAGCGCTGACCATTGCAATAAAGCTACAAGAGACAGTGGTTGTAAGTTAAAAAAACAAAACTAAGTTAAGTTGCAAGGCTAAATACTTAATGTATTTTAACAAGTGTTCACTACAGAATTCACAAGTTATGAAGCTCACATCTGTTCTTTAAGAACTTAAGTATTATGAAGCTATATTTTTAGAGCTAAGCCTGACATTTCCAAAAGAAAGTATCATTAGCAAGACAACATACCTCAACTTGCTTTTCAAACTGCTTGATTTTACGTTTCAAGGACTGCACGTATGTGATAAAAGTCACTGCATCTGATGTGCTGGCAGTGTCCACTGAATGCTGCTCCAGTTCTTGACGGGACTGTTTGGGGCACAAATCAGTATTTCAGAAGTCTAGAACAGTTGACTTGAAAGTGAAAAACTGGAATTTGGACTTGCCTTACCTTAGAAATTTGTGAATGAAACTCTGTCATATTCTGGCCAAGCATTTGGCCGAATTTGCTGAGCACTTCCTTGTGCCAGGAGTCATACTTTAAGTTCACCTTTGATTGTACCTATGATTCAATAAAGTTACGTAATTGTAATTTGTCAGCCTTGCTATTTCTGCTATACACTTAATCTGAAATTAAATCCATTTATCATACAGACCAACTACAATTTCTTACCTTGCCATAGTCTATGACAACAGGTCCAAATTCCTTTCTGGTTTCTGCATTGTCAAATGTTCCTCTTGCCTTTCTTATCTGAACTAAAAGGACTTGCCACTTATTCAGGTCTTCTCCAAGACGGTTGTATATGTTTTCAGCCTGCATATCCCACAGACACTGGTACTGCAGCCAAACCTGATTGAGGTATTTCACAATGTTCAGAACTTCCCCAGCACATTCCAAAAGATGTGTATGTCCCCAACCCTCAGGAAAACTGAGAGAAGGGTCCACTTTAATTTTAGCTGTAGTATTATGTGGTGTCAGCCTCCTACCTTGACATACTGCTCCACTTCAGTCACAATTCCCATGATAGCAGAGTATGTCTCCTCCAGAGCCACAGGGCCATCAGGCATCCTTGTCAATGCATTACGATAGAATTTCTCTTCCTCAGAGAGCTCATAATGCACTCCAACCTAAGAACCACAATTATACGTGTGATATACGTGAAATTTCTAGAGCACTCGGGTTCACTTCTAGAGCAACACATTAAGATAACAAGCACAACTAACTGCGAAGTGAAAATACTTGCTTAGATTTATATACAGCTTCATTATACTTACCTGGTATCTCTGACTCTGAATTCTTGGTAGAGACAGGATTACCGTCTTCCAAAAAAACATTTCTTGATAAAGTTTGTACCTACACTCTTCAATTGGTGGATTCAAGTATATCACCTGGTTGGTTATTCTTAGTTCATGTACGATGTTCTGCAGAAACAGTAAACACAAGTTTTACTGACAGATACTCCTACATATAGACAAGAATTCTGGACTTCAAGAAGTCCAAAAAAATCAACTTGCAGTTAAAGGGGAGGCAAGTATTCCTCCAAAAACAGATGCACAAAAAATATCTGTCTCAGATACAGTTCTTGGATTAACTGACGATAAGGTTAAAAAAACCCAGAAAATTTCAGCAGAAAATTTCAACAGCAAAACTTACTTTGATCTTGGGTTCACCACCAGGCTTATGGCTCACTTGAGGAGCATCTGTATCCATGTCAACTTCTGCTTTGTCATCTGCTTGTCCAAGAAGAACTTGGGTCCAGGCCCTCAGTCCTGCTTGCAAACGAACACCCAGGATTCTTTCAATCTAAAGAACATAAGCCACATTGGAGGAAACAGCTGTATATGCATTGCATAAAGATCCCCACTACTAACATATTCAGACACCACACATACTATGGTGCCTCGAAGAACCAAGTGTTCCTTTACTAAGTCACTAAAGAAGTTTAGGAGTTTTGGTAAATTTTCACTGAATAAAATTTCAAAGCTTCTCCTGTCCTCATGGACTTCAAAGGAATTTAACAATTTTAACTGCTCTGAAGTTGGCTGAAACCTGAAACTTTACTTAACGGCAGGACCAAATAATACAAAGGCAGTGGGTCCTGCTACCGGCATAGAAATTTTTCACCACCCTTTAAAAAAAAACAAACTAGTGACCTGCTTGCTCACTGGCACCTTCTAGGCAGTCAAGCTGTATCAAACTTTTTGTCTTCAAACAACAAAACTCCCCATGAACTAGCTGACCTCAAAAGTCAACAGCAGAAAATAAACAAGTCTTGCACCTTCTGCATAGGAAACGCATACAGAATTTTCAGAGAACTGAGAAACAGAATTTTCTTTGGGTGACTATGAAGAATGTAGTAAAAAACCATTTGTACCAAATGAGTTGTTGTTTTTTTTTTTCTAAATACATACTAACTCCTTATCTCAAACTTACCTCTATATCCAACTTATTGACCCAGATTGGCAAATTTGAGTATGAATGAAGATTTAAGTCATCCACAGCTTTCTGAACCCTGTTCAAGATTTCAGAGAAAGTCCTGTGATCATACATGCATGTTTCCAATGATCTCACTTCCAAGTCTATTTTCTCTTCAATAATGAGCAGATCATCAACCTAAAATGATTTAGGAAAAATGGGATGTTAAGTTTGACAGTTAGATAGAGGCAGCAATATTGTGTAGTAATGGTCAGTCACTTCTCTTTATTTGGATTCAGTTTGTCTATCAATTTTAGTAGTACTAAAAGAGCCATTTAGCTGGCCAACTTCTTACAACCCTATCAGCTACTTAACCAAAGAGCTGTAGAACAGCACACCAGCTATCCCATTCCGCTTTTGGTTAACCACATTGCTGAAGTATCAATGTAAAACTTTTGCAAAATTTGCAAAATAAAACAAACCTTTTCTTGGAAACTGAAGACAGTCTCAGCTAAGCGCTGTACATATGGATCAAGTTTGTATGATTCCCACACGAGGGCGATTCCTTCTGCAATCAAAGCCTGCACCTCTTTCTTCAAGCCAGCAACCAAAAGTGAGATAGTATTACGCTCTTCTACTTTCTCACATGTTCGCTCATACGTACGGACACTTTCAATCAGAGAAATAGCAAATGGGTAGAGCTGGTTTGCTTGGTGAGCTTTGTTGACAATTGCTAGGGGAACACGGAAACCAAGCCACTTCAGGTTTCGGACTTCTTTTGAAAGTGTAATTATTTCTGGGAGGAAGTTGACTTTTAGTTTCAGGACATTTCCACTTCGACCTCTAACACGAGTGCTTTCAATGGTGAAAATACGACCAGACACACCAAGATTGCGTTGCTGAACTTTTCTTGCCCAGTCATCAAAGATCTCCTGTGTGTTGAGCTTCATGCGAAAACTATCTCCATCCTGCTTTAGCTTCTGACCTTCTACATGGTTCTCCCAGCCTTTGCCAAGGACATCCTCAACACGCTTCATGTAAGCGGTGAGCTGTCTGTCTATCTGTTTTGCCCAAATTATAGACCCAGACACAGGAGGCAAGTCACGAACATGACTCATTTTACAAGCTTGACTCTGGGGGTACTGTACTTTAAATTTGTCATGAAGAGACTCAATATCATCTTTTACGCGCTGGATCAATTGCGTCTGATATTCACGTATGGCACCGCGAATATGAGGTCTGACAAACAAGGCATTAAACCTGGAGAAGATTCTGAACATCTCATTGGCATTCTTCGCTGTACCAAGCTGGTCTCTCAAACGGGCAGTTATTCGTGTTTCAACTCTATCAATTCTTTCATCATACCGTTTCATTGCTGCCTCCCATGCTTCTGTGCCTTCTTTGGAAACATCTAACCCATCTACTTCCTTAACATTCTCATAAGCAAGATTGACTTCTTCAATTGCATTAGCATCTGCAGCATCAAAAAGGACTTCTGCTACTTTCATATCCTGTGGTTCAGGTACCTCTCCTTGATTTTGTTGGGCAACAGCTGTCACCTGCATTAGAATCACATTTAAGTGAGTTGGATGCTTCAAAATTTACCTACAAATAGTCACAAAGTCTGTTATAACAAGCACTGAAAAAAACCCCTACTAGTTTACAAATAGGTAAACAAATTAGTACCAAATCCTTAACAAACTTGCGGTCATGTTTAAATTTAAGTTCCATTATGAACAGGACAACAGTTACTTTTCAAACTTCCACTACTGTACAGCATAATCTCATTTTCCACTGTGAATTAGCCAAGCTCAAGAATTTACACTCTTATTAATCTCTGCTACATCTGGACTTGCTGTTTTTGTTAACAGGTGCGTGGCCATGTAGTATGTGATGTAAGTCAGAACAAAAGATAAGCCTATCAAGAAGGGTTCAAAACTAGACCGGTTTTGGAAGCAGACAGTGAACCTGAGTGTTACATTAACTTTGCGTTGGTAGCTTTTTAAAGCAACAGTGAACATTCTTGAAGAAGCCATACAGATTTTCTGTCTGATAACAACCATGAATATTACCTGAGGTCGCAAGACTCTCACAATAACTGCCCTCAGCTGCTCATGCTGACGCCTGAATTTCCTCATTTGATCAAGACGACCCTGGAGTTTCCTATGAGCTGGATTGATACGCCAAACCATCTTCAGGTTCTCCTCTCTTTTTCTTTTTACAATATCTCTCAGCAGAACTTGCAGCTTCTCATATTCATCATCCCAGGTTTGGAATACTTCAAAGCATGCAACCATTACCTGAAGAGAGTTTTACAACAGGAAATGAAATTCTTCCCAAGTCACTATTCAATGCAAAATACAGCCATACCCTTTATCCATACCCTATATCCTGTATCACAAAACCGTAATATACCTTTTCAAACTCTTCATAGGCAATATGCATCAGCTTTCTGGTTCCCAACACTTTAAGTAGCTGAGAGCTCAGATCTCTTGAAATAGCCTCCACCAAACGCAATGCCCTTTGGATTGGGTATTTTGTGTTTCTGATTTTTCTCAAATGGGTAAATATTGCAACAAGAGCCTGCCTTATTTTGTCCAACTCAGTAGCAGACAGCAGGTCATTCAGTGGAAAGTCTTTCATCAGTGGATTATAGTCATTTACTGTCTCCAGAGCCTGTTTGAGACCTAAATGTAACAGAAAATATCTTTAATACAACTTCTAATTTCATTAATCACATCTGTAGCTTTTAACTAGACCAAGGTTACTCTAACCAGCATTGTTCTTTGTACCACAACGCTCAAGTTCCAAAATAGCAAGTTTCTGTAGAGCATTTGTAAAAAAAAATTACTGAACAGACATTTTACCTGTGTCTGTATCGAAGCTCACAGTTGCATGAAAACGTTTGCCATGTTTCAGAATATCCAGAGTCAGAAGAACTTCTGGACTTTCACGTTTTTCCTGAATGCGATACAGAGCCCGTTCTAAATTTAACCAGAAGCTTATCTCCTGTAATGCAGTGCCTGATGCAGGATCTCGATCTAATTTGGTCACCTTAAAAGTAATAGAGAGAAAGAGAAGGGAAGGAGAAAAGCATTTAATTCATATGCATCAACTGTAAAAACTTGTCCGATTATTAAATGTAGCTGAAACACATAATATCTCCTAGGTTTTAAGAATTGAACCTTAGATAACTTTGGCACTCATTCTCTGAGAAGCGTAGGAAGTGCAGTGCAACAAGAGTCAAAGTTTAAAAGTTCCAGTGGCCCTGGAAGTTGGTTTTAGCACCTCACATGGCATCTTCAGCATAGCCTAAAAAAGTCACCTGTCCACTTCTTGTGTTTGTATTCTGGTTAATGACAGATGAGCCAGGCAAGAAAACAAATGTTTTATGCTCTGGAGTAGGAAAAGGCACCATTGTTCCATGAGCTATAGGCGTTTAATGTGCCCATAGAAGAAAAAAAGCCAGAGTAGTATCTGAGATGCTATTTCTGAGTAACAGCAGAATAGCAGAGCTCTTCTGAAGGGTAAAAGGCAGACATACGAGAGATTACACGACAGTACTGGAGCAACTGCTCTGAATACACCTGGATAAATAACAAGCCAAACCAACAAGACCCACTTCTCTCAACTTACTGTGAAGATGAGTGCTGTTCTGTTGGCTGGTTGTGTTTTCTTACCTTTTGTATCTCTCTAATCCATCGGTTGACTCCAGATTGTAGTTGATTGAGGAATAATGGATCCTCAGCCTTCTCACCAAAATCTGTAACCTTTGGTTTTTCTCCACGTTCATAACACTGCTTGGCAACATTAGTAATAGTTGCATGAATTGGCAGACTAATCTCCGGAATTTCAATATTCTGCTGCAGATGCAAGAGGCCCATTTCAAGTTCTGCAATCTTTTTCTCAACTGAAGGAGCCATCTTATCTCCATCCCTGAAAAAGCACAGATGTTTCCATGTAAGAGGCCAAACATAAAAGACATACAACACATTAAAGCCATATGAACTACTTCCCTGGAGTCAGCAACATCATTAGATGCAACTGTGTGCTTAAACAATTTCACATGACTTGCCTTGAACAGTCGCTTTTTTTTTTTCCATTAAACACCTACTTTAATTCATTAGCAGAGAAATGCAGCATTTATACTGTATTACCTGTCTGCTTTGCCAGATTCCCTTATATAGGACTTAAAAAAGGGAGCAACTGCATTGCTGATGAAAGAATGTAACGTTTCATACGGAGAATCTTCACTGAGAGTGAGAACTCTCAGCTGGGAAGACACTGGTTTGTCGGCATCAATCACTGGTGTACGCTTAATGAATGCCAGGCTGCAGAACAGAGAAAAGTTACCAACTAAACATTTGAAACTAAAGTGACAGTTAGAATAGCTTAAATCTACTGCAAGTTTAGGTCACAGGAGTCAAATGCTAACGTGCATCATCATATTGTATATAATCTTCCTTCTAAAAGACCTGAACACAAGTCTTCTAATAACTGCATCTTTATATTTTATCAGTTTGAGTAAACAGTCAAACGTAGGTATCAGTAAGCAGTTTGGGCACACTAAAGAGTCTTACATCTTAGGAAGCTTCAGGCTCAAATATGCATTAAGGTAAGTGACAAATAAGTAAGAGTCTGACATAACCAAGTATTACTGAACCTAATGAACATACTACTGTGTAAGTTACTTTTACATGTATGCCAGTTTAGTAAGACTGTCTCT
>JAVHNF010023739.1:0-14910 GCA_034783455.1 Micropsitta finschii | reverse complement strand
TCTTCTGCATACAAAACTCTTCAAATATACCTATACGGTCTGTTTGCAACCCATCCCTTGGGTGAGAAAATGCACTCTTGCTGTCTTGACTAACAAATAATAATCAACATGTTAATGTGGAAAGATAAAACAAGACTCTGAAATGCTCATTTGGGTCAAAATGAGGTTATTTCCCAGGGCATAGGGAATCCCATCTGAATTGGTTGCTGCAGTGACACAAGAAACATGCAAACTGTACCCTTGATTAGAATCTGGGAGAGAGAGATAAAAGGTTTATCTGTGTGACAAGCACTGTTTGATGGACTATTAGATGACACTTTTTTATGTTTGTTTAAATCTCACAGCTTCTGTTGCTGCTTTATCACTAAACACCCACCCCTCAATTAATAATCTTGCATTTCAAGGAAGCCTTTCTGGCAAACAAAAGTGATGAGAACAAATATATAAATATCATTAGTATTTCGCTTCCAAAACACATGCAAAGACAGGCATGTGTGTGTGTGTGTGAATGCTTAGGCACCATCATACACTGTAACATGTAAACCTGCCCATGTGTGTTTGTTTATGTGTGTTTGTATTTCAAATGCCCTTCAGCAGGTCAAGACTTTCAAGCACTCGTGTCTGTGAGCTGTCATAAACTTGGGCAAGCAGACACTACAGCATGAACCTGTGGCCATAATTTGATACACAGATAGGTGTATGCTGNNNNATATGTGCCCAAAGATTAATATGCATGTGTATATATTCTCACATATCTCTATGTATACATACGCATATAACCAGTCATGTGGTAATGTACTCGTGCATATTTATGATATGATAATATAATATAATATATAATATAATACAATATAAAAAACATATTATAATATGCCATCAGTATATCATTATCCTATATTTTAATATATTGTACATTATAAATACATAACATCACATATATTATATATCAATACACATATATTGTCATTTACATAATATCTGTATGTACATTATACCCACCTGTGCATTAAATAATACATATATTGTGTGCATATGCAAAAAAAAATTATAGGAACCTAAGTTTAAATAGGGTTTAACATATTTTAATCTCCATTTAATGCTTTGTTTTGGACAAGAGGCTCCAGTAAGACCCTGTGATGACCTGATATAATTCAGCTGTGTTCTCGGTATGACTTCAGAGTGATCACAGCCATCACACTGCAGTGGACTGACTGAATGAATCAGGTCAATGGCTATTAATGAGGGAAGATGACATAAAGGCGGACCTTGCAAAGTGGGATGGGGATAAGGACTACAGCCAGCTCCTTAATCAGATACCCCAGATTACCATATTGTATTTTTGTATGGGGTTAGTGTGAATAAAAGTTGCTGCCTCTCCTCCTGAAGTTCCTTCAACTGCTTCCTATAGCATATGGCTATAAATCACTCCCACTCACTCAACAGTTAAATGCAGAAAAGCCTACAGGGAAAAACCTTTGCTTCAGAGGGCTTCATAAATTCTGTCAAAGGACAATAGTCCTCCCAGAGACTAATTTAGTCTTTGTTTTCCTTTAAAAACACAAAACCAGGAGAATTTCCCACACAAAGAAATGTTGTGAGAGTTGAAGCTGCATATGGTCATACCCTATGTACTGCATCACTAACCATTTACCAAAGCAGAATTAACACTGCCAGCCGCTTCGAGGCATGTGCCTCTTGCAAAATATGAGAACCAAATATACTTACAGACTTCTTCCCTCCACCCATTCCTCCCTAAGCTGGAGGTCACATCCTGCTCTTCAAGATCATGTTCAAGTACATCATTTGCTGTGGCACTAAGCACTTTTCACTGCTCCTTTTCTTGAGAATACTGATTGCATCACACTGAGCACAGAACACGACAGCTGATCAGTTAGGTGGTCTAACTTTCCACCTGTTTCTTCAGTTAGTTGGAAATGATGGTAACTTTCCAGTGTAGCTTGCAGCAAACCAAAAGCTACTCTGTATCACACCAAGAGCAGTTTTACTCCCTAAATGGGGTTTTGGCGCATAGTCTTTTCGTATTTCAATAAAACTGATGACATTGCCTTTGTCATGGCTCCCTCACCTGTCTGCCAGATGTTGTCTTTCACAGAGACAGACAAGTTTCTTGCTTGTTCTGCTGTTGTATAGCCTCAAGTCAGGGTGGTTTAACTTCTCAGATAGGGCTACCAGGCTGCGGCATCCAAAGATCTAATCCTCACTTGCTTCTGCTATCTCAGAGACCTAATCATCAGCTAATGGGCCCGAGGGACAACTGGTCATAGTGCTGCTTCAGCTGTTGTAGCTAAACAGGAACCAGATAGGAATACTGAGAACGTATCTATATTCTGCATACCCATCAGTAGCTATAATCTGTGTCTAAGTTACATTTACTTCGTGACTGGCGCAGGAAAATGGGTCACTTTTAGGGCATGGTTCATCTTATCATAAAATAAACATGTACAATAAGCTGTATTAATCATACCTCATATGATTAATACATAAGTGAATACATAAGTGAATACCTTATTCACTTAGAATAAGTGAACCTGCTTCCCAGTAAGTTGGAATCTCAGGACTTTTTCTTGGTCACAGCAGGAGAGACCTGATGACCAGAAATGTGTTAATTTACAAAAACTCCACTGTATTAGACTGTAAATTTATGCCGTGGTGCTCTGAAATTCTCCAAACAACATTTTGCAATGCTTTGTTTCTGGAAGCATCAAGGAAAAAATATCTATATAATATGTGTGTGTGTATACAAGTATACATATACATATAGGTGGGAGGCCCAAAAACCAAGCTAAAATGAAAATGCACCAGAAATTAACACAAGTTATTCTACGTAGTATACCTTAATCCATAGATTGCAATTAAATCCACTTCTCTGCACCTGAGTCTATTCACTACATCAAAGCCAAATCACTAAAAGTACTTATTTCACAGTAGTTTGGCTATTATTTGGTGTTTTCTTCCCCTGTTCTCCCATCCCAGCCCTCTTACTGTCTTCCTGGAATGATTTATCATAAACAGTGAAAATTCCCATGTCACCTTGTAGTGCAGAGTAACTGGAAAGTGTGAATGCTGCTTAGAAGGACTCATTGTCTGATTTATGTTATGCCAAAAATAAGCACTTCTGCTCAGGCTCAGCCTTGTTAACAAATTTCTTCATCCACGGGCAAAGCAGTCACTGCTGCCAAAGTACGCAGTAATGCAGAGTAAGCAGGACTAGCTCTTCTTCAAACCATAATGACACTGATTTTATTTCTTTATTTATTTTCACTTATTCTTGATTTACATCTGTTTCAGGGTGGGTGAATGAGGTCTAATGACCCCCAGAATGGTTGCTTTTGGTTTGTACTGCTGAGTGAGCATCAAGGTTACTATACTGGGGAAAATCCACCTGAGTCATACTGGATCTTAAAATATAGTGGATATTAAAAAGAAAAACTTTGATGTCCTTTCAACTGGAGCACAAGCAGATTTAAGAAGGGGGTAAAAATACTTTTTAATGCTCAAAGGTGTTCTCATAGGTAGAAAATAATTGCAGTTCTAAGGAAATACATTATATAGACAAGAATGAAAAAAAAGTCTGTGTTCATTTGTTTTGTAAGCCACCTATCCCTCCCCACTACAGTATTAGTAGTTTCACTGTTAAAACCTAAAGAGACTACATATTCACTAGGGATGCTCCGAGCATATGGATATTGCTGACTATGGAGGCAAACATCAATGAAAATGGAAAAGACCTTGACATAAGTGCTTTGAAAATGCAGAGTTCACCATGAAAGGGGAACCTGTGTAACAGGGCGAGAGCGACTCTACATCAAATTACTGTAGAGTTTCTACCTCTTCCACTGTAATACCAGATGAGGCAGTGAGTTGGAAAGCTGTGATTAGAGCTGGCCTGCTCTCACAGTTTGCACTTTCAAGGCAATTCCAGCATTTGGATGTTAGTCCTTGTTTTGAATCACAACAAAGCAGTTTTATTCTCAGAGTTTTCCAGGAGCTGAAATAAAGTAATGATAAAAGATTCAGGTCAATCAAAACATTCAATTTCAGGTTTAGGGATGCGGGTTTTTTCTTCTTCAAAACAGTTATTGTGCCAAAGAAATGCATTTTTAAGTCATTTTGAAACAAAAGGAAAATATTACAGTACAATACGACTGAATGTTAATTTTTTTCCTTATGGTAGAAATAGTTATGACTTCATGTACAGTTGCATTCAAAGCTTCTATTTTGATTAAAGTATTTTGTGATAGGGGAAGAAGATGGCAGGGTGGAAGAATTTTAAGTGAACTTCAGCTTTGCCAGGGAAAAGCAGAGACTCATGGGTCTCTGCAGGACAGTAGTTCCCAAGCTGTGTTTTTCATCTGGACTTATTCACTACCAAACTTCATAAAAAGACACAATGTATTTACCTTTTAAATTGCTCGGAAGAAATCACTGCTTTTGTGTAGCAGCTGCATCACTTTGGTCAAGGATCTGCTTTATAATCATGTATCTCCAGCTTTCTTTTGGAGCACATTGATGGGTTTAGAGCTTTTATTCATTAATTGGAAAAAGAGAGAGTTGTTTTACAGTTTCACCTGTAAAAGCCAAAAGACAGAGCTGATTCCTATGTGGAATTGTGCTATTGGCTCCAACGAGGTAAATGCAGAGGAACTATCCCATAAGAATGGAGTCACTCCAGTGTAAAAGGTAAGCCAACATCCTCTGAAGGGTGGTACTGCAAGACCAGCATTAACCTGCCTGTCCTCATCAAGTGGGTAAAAAGCAGAGCAATGCCAACCAGCTCAAATACCTCTCAATGAGACATGAACACTGATAAATACTTGTGGGATATCTTGATTTGTTTTGCTTTGAAGAAAAGGAGGTAGGTTTTGGAAACTGTGTTGAGGATGTAGCTGAAGTTGGATGTTTATCCATTGATTGGGATTTTAATCAATGCTCTTTTTTGGGGGGCTGGATTTCAGTGTAAGGAGGTCATAATAGGTGCTGCTTGTATGCAGAAAAAGTAGACCTCTCTGTCCAAAAGTTCATAATCAAATGTTTTCAGGTATGGTCTGGAAAGCAAAAGTGTTCAGCTTTCAAGGGGGCTAATATTGTAGAAGTCAGATACTCTAAAGGAATCAAAAGAATTATGTTTCAACCCAAAGTTTCTTTGGAAATCTCCTGCATGACCGATGACATGGACAGCAGAAGCAGGAGTAGGTTAAGAGCTATTAAACTGCCTGAGAAAGAATTATCCAGTCCCCAAAGCTCTCACAACCTAAGCAGGTGGTTTGTAAAGGCAACATTACTGACTATTGTTTACTGAAAGAAGATAAATGTGTGCAGGAAAACTGCAGCAGATGCACAACTGGAATTAAGTCTCCTGAATGTCCCGTTAGTGTTGAAATGGGAAAGCCTCTTTGCCTTCTGTTTAAGCTTAGTGAAGTTCAGCTGAACTGGAATCCAGGACCTCTCATCCAGAGACATCGACCTGCCCAATGCCTCAGTTTCTCTATCTGCAGGGAGAGTCATGATGTTATTTTCATCAGATTTTCATTTACATCCCATTAAAATTTACATCATTTACATCATGATGTTAGTCATTAAAATGCTATAGAATTCCATAGCATTCTTTAAAATGCTATAAAAGAACAAGATTCATCCACTATTCATTACTCATTGTGTAGAATTACTCACAGGATAGGTTTTTTCCTGATCAGATGCCCATCATCCTTATAGCCAAATGAATCAAGCGACTACCAGAAATTACTGTAATGCTGATAGTGAATGACAAATACTTTTATTTTGTGATTTTTTCCTCATATGTTTAAAGAAATGACTGAATGAAAAACAGCCTTTCTGGAAATGCTCCTGAGCTAAAGCCACCCAGTGCAAATAGGCACGAGCAGCAAATTGAAAACACACACGAGATCTTGATCTCAGTTCAACAAGTTTTGCTTGGGCACAAGTCCATTGGCTTCTTCACCCAACCGAGTGAGACACAAATCAGGCTGACATACATATGCATGTCAGATAAAAGTGTGCAGGGTTATGTCCATATTAGTCATGCGATAACAGGACAGATACATGTTAAGGTGGAACAGTGTTAGCAAATTATCTCACAAAAGGCTATTTGTCTTCCTTGGGATGTGTGCCACCATTTTAACAAGTCTGAATAAATCTACATTCCTGACTTCCCGTCATGAAGACTTAATGCAGCTTGGTCAGCAAAGGGATCCAGGCTACAATAAGTAGCTTGGAGGAGGAAAAGCTTTCAGGTCTTACATTTGCTTTCCTGTGGGTGCCAAGCAGTGCAATGGGGAGAGGGTGAATGAAGAGACTCATTAAAAGATGTGGCTGGCTGGATTCCCTTCATAATGACTGGCCAGATGCTGAAACATCAGTGACACGTTTACTCTTACCTAGAAATAAAGGCCCCCAAAAGATCAGCTATTTCTTTATTAACTATGAAGGATGCTGAGGGAATCTGGGTTAGGTAGGGTGTACATGTCTTGGTGGATGCAGATAAATTTGACTTGAACGATGAGTCAGAGCTCCCCACAGCTGCCAGCCTTCAGCAATGGCAAAGTGTAAAACTGCTTCATTTTATGTGTTCCTGTATTAACCAACAGTGACAAGATGACATGCCCAAGCCCTTTGCACCACAGGTCCCCTCTCTGTGACAGTAAGACCAGCAACGCAGCAGAAACAGCTGGAATTTAAGCTCCCAGTTGGCTTTGCTTAAACCACCATTAATTTGCCCTGAAGTGCACTGTAAGCACTCACATATACTGTGTTTCAGCAGCAGTCACAGCAGCCTTTAGCTAAAATCTATAGCAAACAGTAACTCCTTAAAATTCTCCAGTTAAACATACAAAGCTGGCTTGCCTACACCTTAAATTAATCAAGCACAGATTCTCAGTGAGGAGTGAGCAGAGAAAGAAACCTATTTTCCTCTTCCTAAAACTCAGCAAAGTGGAACGAATGACCCGGATCACATCTGCCTGGGCTCACAACCTCTGCTTTTAGGTTATGAGCCCTTGTGTAACCAGCCTCTGACACAGAGCTATTTACAAAACAAACTCCTGATCATGGGATCTTGCTGTCAGCTACCGAATATTGTTTGCTACATTGACTATAGGGCAGCCATAGATTGAATAAAATAGCTCTGGCCAGCTCCTGACCCTGTTTACTGGAGCAGGACCTAAACTGGTGAAGTTTACATATTGATTAATACCGTGACCTCCTCGCACTTACTAATCCCTCACCCACCGCTCTGCAGCTTCTTTCTTGTCCGCAGCCTCCAGACTAATACCCAGAAAGATGCTTGGATTTCCAAAGCTGCAAACCACGCAGGGGACATTTTGCTGAGTCAGCACACTGCCCCAGCATGACCACAGCTGTAGGATCTCTCTTTCCTATGGATAATCACATCTTCGCATGCATCAAGCACCTTCCTGCTGAAGCAAGATTTTGATAGTAGCAGCAAGATTGCTTCTTGCTCTCAGAGCAAGCTGAAATACAACCAGAGAAAAGCCTTTGGGGTCTATTAAAAGCATACATAATGATTCAAAAAATCAATGTTTATATTCTTTGAATCGCCAAATTTTCCCCATTATGATAATTTGAAAAATACTATCAGATTTTTTTGTGGATGGTTTTGTATTCAGGAATATTTAATTTGTCATGAACTCGGCAATATTCTCTTTTAGGCAGAAATACCCAGTGCTTCAATTGTGCAGACTCAGAGTATGGGCTCACAGAGAAGCACAGAGGACATAAACCTACAGTGTATCACCCCTGTACCTTATCTGCACACTGATATATACTTATCTTACTGCCCACATAAGGTTATTTCACCCCTTTTTTTTTATGAAGAGTTTAGTTGCTCCACATTTTTACTGCATGCATCACAGGCAGTGCTCAGGATGCAGATGATGTGCTAAGAGTTCCCACCCCAGCTACATCTTAGTCATTACTTGCATACTGTACACCAAAAATCATGGTGATAAAGATGATTGAGTTGCACTAGTGTATAGATAACAGGGGACCAGAATAAGTTGGTGACATTTGCCTTCCCTGTAGAACTTCTGTTTTAGTTGGGAAAAAGTGGGAGACACTTGGAACAGCACTACACTAAAGTGAAATTTCAGGCCACTCAAGGTGTATTGAAGAGGAAGATCATTCTTGGAGCATATTCACTGTGAGAGAAATCAAAGCAGGTAGGCACATAGACCCCACATCAAAGTAGTTGTATGTAGAGCCCAGATATATATGCCCCAAATAGAAAACCTGGCAGTGCCTGTCATGCAGTTTCATTGAGAAACACTGATTCAGCAGTTCTGAACTACGTGAAGCGTCGCTGCTATTACAATGAAGCGTATTGGAATATCTGATTATCAAGAAACACTGAAAAATATTACCATGCAATCACACTAGACAAGAATCTGTTCCCTCCAAGAAAATGCCTTTTTGCTCTTCCATCTTTGAAAACCTTTCCTCTGTTTTAGGAAACAACAGCTCTCCTCTAGTTAATTCTGCTTTTTAAACATCAGTTTTCCTGAAATGTGGCAAACTAAAGGTTAATTTCAATGCTCTGTAATAGTAGTTCCAAAGGAGTTGTTTCATTTGGAAGTATCTTCTTAAAAATCAAGTAATTCTCAACATCTATAGCTTTCCTGAAAGCAAAAATCATCATATTTAGGTATTGTCCCTCTGAATGTTTTGTTGTTTTTTTTTAAATAGTGGGTCCAGTGCTAAATAAGGTATGCAGGCCATGAAGAAGTTTTACAGTCAATAACTGAAGGCAAATAACACAGAAAAGAAGGGGGAGGCTTTGAAATTAAATTGTGAGAGATTTTATTAAGAAATAATAAACAAAGGCCTTCTCTGAAACACTATCATGTTAATACTGAAAGCAAATATCTCTTAAATATAAGATATGCACTTCACAACATAGATTCTCCCAAGGCTCTGATTATGAGGTAGCAGGAGCAAGCCTATAATAAACATTATATGTCGATATCTGTTTAAAGCAGATTGTTCCAAAAGCTGCGACAACTACTACATAAGCAACTTGTCCTTCAATAGCTAAGGTAAACATGGAAGCCCATTTAATTATTGGCTTCTTCTTTTTTCAATACGCTAATTGAAACAGGAATTTGGATGTTTCTGAATCGTTTTAGTAGTCACCATTTAGATCCTGTTTTGAATCTAGATCCTTGTTATGTATCAAGTCAACAGTTATTCTGTATAATGGAACAGAATCGTCTTGAGGGAAATGATGCCTTCAAAAATATTTCCTCCGTCCCTTTGGCCTGAGGCATCATCCTTAGAGACTGAGCCATTTGCAGCAAAGAAATAGCCTCTAAAAGGAGCTGTGAAAATTGAAATAACATCTGGCACAGTGAAACAGAAATTTGCGATTATCATCCCTGAGCAGAGGAATGGGAACCAGCTATTCTCTGTCCAGCAGGGAGAAAATAGTTAATGTTTAAAGAAAGAACACATCCTAAAGAACCACATTAACTTTACCTAATCAATGCTCTAGTACCGGGAAATTTGTCTGGATCACCATTAAAATAAGTGGTTGTTCAAATGGGTGTGTAGTATGTGAATCTGAGATGCTTGCTCCCTTTCCATCCCATGGCAACACATTCTATGTTAATTATAGGCTGTCTTAAAAATACATTAAAAAAAACATTTAATCCATTTCACAGTGGCTATGTTGCTCATCAAATGCCTAGAACACTTAGCATCTTGGTAAATGGTATCAGCTCAGTAAATTTTAGAGCCCAAAAGGCTTATTTTGTCATCTTGTTTGACCTATTAAATGATAAAGGCCAAAGGACTTCTCTTAAAGTTATTCCTGCTTTTAACTGCACTAGACCCTGACTTTACAGAAAAGATCACTCTAGATTTTAAAATGGCTGGTGATAAAAGGAGTCGTTCTATTATTTAATTATCCTCATTTGTTCCACCCTATTTTTGTTTAGTTTCCATTTCAACATTTTGGACCTTATTATACCTTTGGTAGAATAGCTATCTCCCTCCTTGTCCATCACTGATTTTTGGTTGAAGTGTCACATTCTGTTTAGTCAGGTTCATGTTATACAATTCAGATTGTAATTTGTCCTTTTCCTAATTCACTTCTCCCATGTTTCTGGACTATTAATATACTTTTATCAGCACTGACTTACAGGTTTCTTGCAGGTGCACTGACAAATAATCATTTCAGGCCCACAGTGCTTAAAAGTGATGTTTTCAGCCAATGATCTCCAGTCACCTCTGTGTAAGAAGCCAAGTGATTCTTCAATGTCCCTCAATAGATTTCTCTCCGAAGCTAAGACATGGGGTGCTCCAGATACATCTCCTTTCCCAGGCAAATTAGTCCTGAACACATAACACTGTTCTAACCCAGATTTCTAACATTTATAATCCCTTCCTAACTGTTCTGTTAACCTCTGATGAACCCTGTTCTCTTGTTCAGACTGTCAAATCTCCCTTGAAAGAGAAATGCTACTGCTGTCCAGAGACAGCAAGTCTGTTAGTGCTGGCAGAGGTATTTCCTGAAGATCAGCTGCCTGATCCTACTGGGGGTGTTGCATGACTGAATTCATCTCAAGAAGGCCAGAAGGATCTTTTTTGTCTGGAAACTTTGACCTGCTGTGTGAACTGGATCCTGAATGACTTCCTGCTCAAACCAGGCAACGTCCATTCCAACAGAAAGGGGACTTAAGGAGGTACTTAAGTACCTTTCTTGCCATGGTTAATGTGAAGAAAGGGAACATTTATCTGGGCTGCAATATTCTGAGAACCTAATCTGGATTTTAGGTGGCTAAACCTTTTTCAACAAAACCTGCCAATGTATTCTTGAGTATGTCAGGAGCATTATCCCTAGGGTGGTGCAAGGCCCAAGATGTGGGATACCACTGGCAGAGGTTCCAGATTGCTCTCTGAAGGGTTCGCTTGGAGCTGATGCAACCACTTTTAGGTCACCTAGAATTAGGAGACCATGTCCTCCATGGCTCTTCATAGATAGATACAGGCCTGAACTCCAAAACCTGGCCCCCTCCTGTTGTACAAAAGTTCTGAGCATTAGGGTTTTCTTCAAGTTGATTAAAGCATAGAAATACAGCACCACGGACAAAGTGCAGTTATGAAAAGATAAATCCATTTTCATAATAATGCCATGCCTTTTTTTTTAATCAGTCGATAATTACCAAAAGCTGACTATTTTTTTCATTTTGACCCCACAATATGATAAGGAAATGCAAAACAGCTTTAAAGTATCAACAGTAATGAATTGATCCTTTAAAAGAAGGCATCAGAGACCTCTGTGCATCACGATATGGTAATTTAGATTATTTATACTAATTTGGGGCAAAATCCCTTCGTAGTTTCTCTGAGCTGGCTGTGCAGATGGAAAGAGAACAGTTGTGACCAGAGTTTTTGGGTATGAAAACACATAACAAAGCTTTTTTCACTCCTCCATCATGTGACAGAGAACAGGTCAAGTAAACTCTTTCACAGCTCAGTCCAGCTACAGTTTTTAAAAGTCACTTGATCTGGAACTTAGATGAAGTAAAACAACATTAAACCTTCAGCATCTGCTCGTTAACTCAACACAGACAACGTGCCAGCTCACTGCCAGTGATGCACCTTGTTTCTGATTTCTTCTCCATGCTTAAAGATACCAAAAAAACCCCATCCAGCATTTTCTTACCTTTATATGCTCATGTCAGATTATTCTGCATTAGGCCCACGTATACTGAAAGCAGCTTGCTCTATGGGTTGAACACTAGATGCAGCAGATCACTTTGCTCTCCTACAGGAGGGATACAGAGGTTGTACTAACTCCACATAGAAGGTGGGTGTTGACGAAGAATTCATCCTATTCCAAGTGGGATAAGAGATATCCTGCACCTTATTCTGCCTTCTCTGGCTGGTGGGTACCTGTGTGCTGGTGTCATGGGCCAGATGGGAGTGTGCTCCGCACTGTCCTGATGCAGCCTTGGCCTCAAAACTCACTCACCTCTGCTAGGCTATGTCTTCTCTCTGCTTCCTGCCTCACTGGACAGAAAGGTTGATGCAAATAAGAATTTTTTCCCACTGAAACTACATTAATCTTTTAACTGGAATGTTTTCTGGAATCATGCTGATCAAAGAGATTTGTTTCAATTGAGAAGGGTAAAAAAAAAATAGCAGTAGGAAAATGGGAAAGGGGTTTTGGAAAAAATGTAAATGTTTTTTATTTGGACGCTTTCAAAGTAATTTGAGGTGATGTTTCATTTGAAAATATACTTCAGTTTTATTTAGAGTAGAATAAACATCCTTTCCTAGGGCTCAGAACTGCAACATTTCATTTCAGCCTAGAAGTAAAATAGACTTGAAATAAAACTTCTTTTGCCGCTGTTCTTGCTTTCACCTCTCATTTTTATGTCACTTAAAAGCAAAGAAGTCCAAAACAGTATGGAAAAGATAACTGTGAAATCCAGAACTGGGACCCAGAAAAAAAAACATTCTGGGTTTGACATCTCTTTCCACCTGTCATTTATTTATATAGAAAACTGATGGGTTTGTTAGCATTTTTCATTCATCTGACTGTACTCCTGTCCATAGAAAAAGTGCATGATCATACAGGAGCTATCTGCTGCTAAGCTGAGAATGGTATCTCCAGGTAAGGGGAAGACAATTTGCAATCTTTGCTACTGGTGGTAGTACATGATCAGTGGAAATCTGAAAACCAGCACAGGCTCCTTTGAGAACGGATGGATATTGCAGAGACCCATGAAACTAATTTTCAGTGGCTTTCCTCTTTACTTTTCCCTGTTTGACTTCCAAACGGGAGGTGAGGTCAAACTTCTGGCTGGTGTAACAGCTAATTACACCCCCTATTTGGCCTAGGATGCGGGGTGAGGCATAAATTAGGACCTGATAGCTTAGTTGATGCCATGGTGGGTTATTAGATGTGTGTCAGCTAGCAAAGTTCTGATCAAAGCCAATAGAGAGGCAGCCAGAGGTCGTGAAGCACGGCTGGGGACTAATTGCTGAGCTGTGTGATAAAAGGAAGTTTGCAATGAAAGGCCATTAAGATGCAGCCTGTCCAGTCAGTGGAGCAAAGCTATTCTGCAGAAACTCAGATTGCTGAGCAGGCAGGGAATCAGGGGGTCTGGTGCAGAACCTGCTTTGGGTGATGATGATGGCTCACCTCATTTCTAAAGAGATTTCATAAGGAAAGGCAGAGTCAGCTCCTAAGCATCAGTCCTGGCAAAAACTTATTAACACATTCTCTTAACTTAAACAGGTTGGTCAAAAGAAACAATGCTTTTTTAAGAGTCTGTACTTACAGAGAAATCTGTCTGGTTGTAAAATGAGCTGGTGGCAACGCAAACTTAGCTTGTAGGGCAGAGGATGGTGAGGGCAGACAGTTTATTCAGATACTTAAAAAACACCCCAAGATCTTTGAATGACAGCTCTTACAGGCATTTAGAGAAAAAGATATGACTTCTTTTTATTCTCAGAATTTGTCTGCACACTGTGCACAGCTCATCAGCCACTTTTTGCCTATTTTACAAATGGGGAAACTGAGGTAAAATGAAATAAACATCAGGATTTTTTAAAAAAACACTCAGACTCCACAGTTCAAACTTCCTGGAATCCCAATGACAGAGTTAAGCTGATTTAAAGAAGAATGAACAACCCCTTCCCTATTTTTCCCCTTTTAGTTACAGAAGTTAATCACTTGTGACCTACCAGGCACATCTTCAGCCTTGTTTCCTTTCAGGTCTTTTTCAGAGCTTTGAAATGTTCCCAGTTAAATCTTTCTTGAGGCTGGTATCCATCTCAATTACTCTCTCCTCTTCCTTACTAGATTTTGAATAAAATAGAGTAAGTCATGGCTCCTTCTACATTCAGTGAAGATGAGGACAAACACTTCCATTTTCTAAATATCAGTACAATTTTTACGCATGTGACCAGTTTAAATGAACAAAGTATTTAAGTTGTAACATGACGCAAGCCCTAAACAGCAGAGACCAAATATTTTCATGTCTGTTTGGAAAGGGCATCTTGAATGCAAACAACGATAAATAGCTAAGAAATGTCTGGTGGCTCTGGCCAAATATGGGTTATTAGAACCAAAGTTGGAACTTCCACACAGAGAAATCTGCAGTCTGGTTTGGGACAAAGCGTCACATCTTTAGGGAAAGGAAAAAGAATCTCATGAACACTTCAGTCAGAAATGTTAAAATGTATTTGTGTCACTTTGGCTTCCAGTTTATCCCAGCTATCCTTTTGCAAAGTTAGAGAAATTGTAGCTTAGATGAATCATGTCCGGCATACCTTCATGATTTTTTTGCCAGAACTCCATTTCTTATGAACCCACATATCCCAGCTCAAGGAACTTGATTTGTGAATTAACATCAGCCTGTTGGGCCATGTCACCTAACCTAAAAGGAAAACTGCAGGAGGGACAAATATTGTTGCAGATTTAACTTAGCAAAAGCTCTTCCACAAAATCCACCTGTCTGGGAATCACTTTTCAACACTCTTCTCCTTTTCTTTGCTCCTGGCTCACATTTTTCCTTTTCTTCTCCCCTAACTGTCTTTGGGGTAAGACATGAATGTGTCATTGACAATGGTAATTATTGACTGATATAATGCAATTACTAAGGCATATCACCCTACTGACAATGAATTCATAGCTTTTAAAATGTTCATCAAAATGTAAATGAATTCACTACTCTTAAAATATTCATCACTTTGAACCTGCTTGAGACTTCTTTGTAAAAAAGATAGTTCTTGACGGCTTGTAAGGTTGCAGGAGCCTACACTTACCAGGAAAGAAGAGCTTCATGCAAGTGAGCACTATTTTCCTGCCTTTATTCTGCTTCTTTGCACATGGTTGTTTAAATG
>JAVHNF010023733.1:10177-23801 GCA_034783455.1 Micropsitta finschii | reverse complement strand
ATTTACAATCAAAAAAAAAAAAAAAAACCAAAAAACCAACCCAAAATCCTGAATATCTTCATCTACAGAAGTCTTAGTATTTGGTACTGTACTAGTTTGCTTGGTTTTATTAAGCCAGTTGTCCACTGTGTAATAGAAGTTAAGATTCTTATCACAGCTGTTTCTTTAAAGTTTTCAATAAAGCAGTTACACTCTTTTACTTTTTTTCTTTTTTTTTTTTCCTCCCCTTACAGAAAGAAATTCCAAAGTTTTCAAGATAAAAAGCTTAAAATAAGCAAAGAAGATACAAAAGCCCTTAGAAAAGCCAGGAAAGAAGGCACTTTTCATGAAATGCTGCTCGACAGGTACTTTGGAGTACAAGAAATAATGTCATGATTTAAAAACTACTATGAGATGGATTATAGTAAACCTGGGGTACAAAAGAGCTACATTTCATGGGGTGGGGTGTTAAGCATTTCCTCTTGGGTAGGTGATCGGCCTGAGTTCTGGGGTTGGCTTCTTTTTGTGGTCTGCATTTTCATTTCTTAAACTGAAGTTCATAGGTTTGGATTTACCCGGAAATTAATTGTTTCAGAAAGCTGTAAGTAGGCTGTTCAGTCTGTTTCGTACAGGAGAGTTGAGGGATACATCTTTTAAACCACAAAATCAAGCCATTTTAACATTTTCAGTATCTATGGCACCAAAGCATTTTGGAGAGTGGAAAGCTGCATTTTAAAGAGAAATGGCATTTATTAAGAACACTCTTCATGCAATCTAGTAGGAATAATCCTTTTTTCCATGTGAGCTGAAACTATAGAAACTCTCTTGGATTTTTAAAACATTTTGTATCAATATATAGCAGAAATATTTGCATTAATTCAGTTGGTGGAATGCAGAAGACTATTCTGATGATTGCAGGTGATGAGAGAAGACTCCTGGGACATCAAGAGGTTGAGTGTCGGTTTCAAATCACACTGAATCTGAATTCTATTCCTCAGGGTGGAGAAAATGCAATTCATGATGATTTGAAGGGAAAGACAAGGTTAACTTTAGACATTGCAGTTGTAGCTCCTTAAAAAAACAAAGTTAATTAACAAATCAAAAGTATTGTTAGGGTTTATATGTGCTTCGCTGAAGTAAGTTTAAGAAAAATTGCTTTTAATGCTTTGAGGAAGCTAAAACACCTTGGTGTAATTATATTTACTCTTAATCTAATCTTGTTTCATTACTTTTTCCATACAGGAGAGCAAAAGTGAAATCGGATAGATATTGCAAGTGACAACCAGCTGGTCCATTTTCTTCTGCAGCTTTGATGATAGTGTCATAATTGAAAACAGTAAAATGTTTTGTAATTATTTTTTATTGAAGGAGTTTTGCTGATGTTTTTATTACCTTATTTTTAAAGGATTGCCTGAGAGTTGTAATTAAGTGTCAAACTAATGTCATCTTTCACTAGTGAATACTATTACGCTTACTCTAAAACTACATGCTATTGAAATAGTGAGATAATTATTTAATGGGAAAGAAATTGACCCACTGATTCTTCCAAAGCTGATGAAAGGAACCTGAATGAAGAGACAGGGCAGGAGACATTAAGGGCTGAAGAGAATGGTGATGAAGTTCAAAAGCAAAATATGGTTAACACATTGAACGTGTAAGAAGTATGTAACTATTGAATAAGAAGAAATAATTGAAAATGCATGTCTTGGAACACATCTTCTCAGATCCTGAGTAGGACATCTGTGGAACCAGTGATTCAGGTGAGGACTGGGCCAGAATATTCAGATGTAGTCTCAAATATTGCATAGGGCACTGCTTCAGGTGAGGACTGGGCCAGAATATTCAGCCTTCATAAAACAGTGTTCTGAACAGGTAAGCGATGTCAACGCTTTTTCCAACATATGGATTACAAGTCACAGAACCCTATTACAAATGAAAATGCAGGTGGCTTCATAAGAAAAGAGGATGGCTGATTTGTGTTAGTAGGCCGCTTATTTTACAAGAGGGGAAAAAATTATTTTGCTGGTTTCCCTATGGCATGGACTTTATTTAATGAAAGAGTGGGGACTTTTTTTTTATGGTCACATATAATATGCGTTCCTAATATCTCATAAAATACAGCACCCATGTCTGTTCTGATTACCAAGAAGCTTTACAGTAACAACATCTCCATAGGAACTATCTCAGAACAATTGATTACTCTCTCCACAGCTTCTGTAGTCTGCGTCATAAAGATTACTTGGTAACAGTGTTGAGCATTTTCATGGGAATAATTTAAATTGCCTTTATGGAGCTCCTCCTGGCTGTCAGTTTGAACTGCACACATAGTACAAAACTGGAAGCTCATGCAAGATAATGATGTGTCTAAAAGGAGCACAAGAACAGACCAATAGAGCCTAGCCAGTAATGGCAGTTTATATTGGTCTAATTTTGTAGGCAGTTGGCCTTGAGGAAAAAACACAAAGAATTGAAGTGCATCATAACTGTTTAAACCTTTTACTGACTTTCAGCATGAAAACAAATTCTAGCTGGTTAAGGAAGGCTAGCTGAGGTTAGCAATAAAAGCATGTTATTTTCAAAGAACTTAAAAAATGGATATTGCCCACACACATTTTATGGAACCAAAAGAAGAAAATCTCCACAGGCTGGGCACATTCATGAGGTAATATTTTTAGAAGAGCAAACAAAACTCTAAACCTTCCACAGATGGCATTTTTAAGCTTATCATGCTTTATCAGTGCTCTGTCCCACTGAGTACAGAGACTTTTGCCCCAGGGCTTTTTCTTCTAAGGCAGCATAATTTATGTATTTGGTTTATACCTATTAAACCTACTCTTTACTTAATAGCTATTTTATAAGAATAGGCACACTCACTAGTTCCTTGTATGAATATCTGTTTTGGAAAGAGTGCCCTTCCCACTTGAGGTTTTTCTGTTGCGACAACAAATGAGAGATCAGAATGCTCCCTCTGGGGAGCTGGTTTTTGCAGCAGTATTGGGACTGTTGTGCTTGTAACTTTCTTGTACAGACAAATCTTTGGAGACGTTGTGTCATTCCAGCTGCTTCCCAAGAGTTTGTTTTAATGCCAATAGAAGATACAACAGAATGCTGAGAAATTAAATAAGTAAGGTTTGTGTTGAATAAAAAAAAAAATAGTAAAACAATCAAATGAGAATTTTCTCCTGAGTTTTCAGAGGTACAAAAGCCGCCTTAAAGGCTGGGGGTTTTTAACTTAAATCATCTCCTAGAGAACTGTCTATTCCCTTATGTCTATCACTTATCTGATTATTGTATTTCAGGAAATAATATTAACCAAAGTGTAATAGTATCATGTAGTCACATAAACTGAGTGAATACTTGAGCTTTGTGCCAGTTCAACAGCTTCATTTTAAAGCTTTCGCAGGTTTTATTTCTCGTTCCAGTACAAAACTTTGAGTCTAAGCTTAGCGCATAGCAGAATGACTAGAAGTTATCTTTATTTCCTGTCAATTTCTATTAAATATGCATTCTTTCAAGAATGCAGGCAATTGCTGGGAATGTCAGCATGTTTGTAGTGAGTCTCCGTATTAAAACATTTGCAGAAAGAAACTGCAATTAGCAGAACTGATCCTTGATTCTGATTTTTTTTTTTTAGGTGTTTCCAGAATGATGTTAAACTTCCCTCACATACTTATAACCCAGTTATAAAATCTCATTGACTATATCAGTTCTGGATATTTGGCTTGTATTAAGGGAATGGCTCCAAGAAAAATCAAAAGTGTGTTAATTACCAATGTTATTTGCAATATAACTTTAGCCCTGTACAATGATGTAGTCTGGAGAAAAAGCTCCTTGTCTTTTAGTGGTCTTGAGAGAGAATAGTTGGCTTTTCCAGGGAACTCTGTGTATAACCTTATTGCTGTCAAATAAGAATAGATACCCTGTCAATCAGCAAACCATAGAGGCAGTGTGAGGCTAAATTTTTTATGGGTAGCAGAAAAGGTCAAGCAGATGAAACTGATCGTATGTGTAGCTTAGAGGCTTTACAATCGCAGTGTATGTCCATATGTGCCATGACTCAATTTTTGTGAAGAAGAGGGCTATGCTGCCTTTTCCACAGTTAATAAAGGCCATATTTTGAGTTCTTATCAGAAAAGATGCATTGCACATGTTTAGGTGTGACAGAAGCGAGTGCTGAATTTTCAGGGAGAAGGCCAAAAGCTAGGGCTAAATAGGCAATTGTTGGCAAATGTTGCTAGCTGTAGTCTGAGGAATTCTTGGAAGAAAATGCAGCATAGCTATGGGTTGTGCTATAACAGGAAAAAAATGTCATTGGTTTTTCCCCAGAGCTCCTCAGTTTGGTCTAGGACTGGGGATTAGGACTCAGTTCCGGTTACAGGTAGCATGGCACATGTCCCTCCCCAGAAATGTAAGTAACCTGGTGTACAACTGTCATGGTTTAAACACCAGCATCATGGACCTGGAAGTGGCCAGGATGCCAAAACTACTACTGGAAATGCTGGGAAAGAGGTGACACCACAAGGAGCAGGCTGTAGGCCAGAGTAATTATTTCTTTGGCAGTCCATTTCAGGTGTCACTGATCCACAGTCACTGTGAATCTTAAATGCATCTGAAGTGAGTGCTGATGGTTGAAATAGGCTGATGTGGCAGTATCTGGTTTTCCTTTCATGAATAGAAAGGAATTTTCCATTTCCTATTTGTCAGTGTAAACAGGAGAATGCAAGGTGTAGGTGCTGTAAGTAGGTCCAAGTGGTAGTAACGGAAGCATGTTTGTTATAGACCCTGCAATAAGTGAAGCAAAAAGAAATGCTACAGCAAGTGAAATGGCATTGTCCCAAGAAGTAGTACTGGATTCAGCAAGGGACAAGCAGCATTGCAGCGAATAAGGATATTGTAATAGCAATGGGGTCACCCTCTGTGTTGGAACTAATGGTACACTAGACTCTTGCTAAAAAAATGTGTCCTGAGATAACACAAAAGCAGAGGTCTGGGGAATTCACTGGAATTTTAGTCCCAGGAAAGGAAATGAAAGGTACAACAAAACAGTGAAGATCAGTATGTCTGTTGAACTATTGCTATAACGAGTCCATTGGGATATTTTTCCACTGGCGGTATTAATGGAGTCTTGGTGATACCATGTCTAGCTGCAGTGTTAGCACAAAGAACTTTAAATGAAGTAGAGAGAAAAGGGGAAGTAATTTGTGCAGCTTCTCCTTGTGGAGGAAGGAACAAATCTGGGGAGTGGTAATACAGTACTGGATAGATGAGTACAAGAAAGCAGAGGGTGGACATGAAGTACTAGGTGTCAGTGACACCAGCTGTCAGTACAGTTTAGGAGTAAAGCTGCACATCTTAAGAAGCTTTTATCTTTCGACTTAACTTAGATTTTTGAAAACTGTTGGAGCAAATCTAGACAACATAATGGTACTAGTGTGGACTCTGGAGACAATGGGTTCTGACAGGAAAGCAGCAGAACAAGCTATAGTCAGACAAACAATGGGTGTTGGAGGATGTTAACGATTCCTTAAACCAAAAATTCCTTTATTGCTGAAAGAACTAAACAAGACGTATAAAGAGGCTTCAAAAAAGTAAGTTGTGAATGTTTAATGTGATGAGGGCACAATTTTGTCATCAGAGCATTCAAAGCTTTTACTTCCAAAGTCATAATTTATTTTCTACTCTTAAAAATGTCCTAAAGATAGTAAAGCATCTAGAAGAAGATAAAGATAGTAAGTGTGAGAAATTGTCTCTAGATAAAACACTGAAGCAGCTATTTATTCACATTTTTGCAAAAATGGGTATCCTGGCAAGTAGGCATACACAGCAAAGGCAGAACTTTGATTTGTATTTCCTATCCTGTCCACAAGTTCCCTCTCTTGTTTCCTCATTAGTTGGTACTTCAATGTTTACAGCCTATCCAACACATATAATCTACATCAGTACTTAATGCTTTTTTGCCTTAGTCTCTAAAGCTCTGTGCAATTCCACGCTGAGCTGATTCCTTCCTACACACTGCTGCATGCCTTCCCTTTGCCCAAAGCTTTCACATCTTACAACGCATTTCTTTTATCCTTTCCTGTTTCTTAATTTCTGCAGTGTAATGTAGCTTTTCAATCAACCAAGAACTTCCTTTTCTTACCACCCCTGGATTGTTTTATAAGAGTTAATTGCACAGCCAATTAAGTCATGGTATGAAAGACTGCACTGCTTCTTTTATGTGTGCCTAAAAATGTGACACATCTGGGGCACTGCATGAAGCTCAAGACACAAGCTAAAACACAAACATCCTAGAAGGTTTTGGTATTTATTTATGGTGCTTCCAAAAACTGTTGCTAACATATATACTCATTACCTGTTCATTTGCTCACACTAAAATTATACCTTTTTATTGTAAGCTATTTGGAGGATGCACCTTACTCTGCTGCTGGCTTGTAAGTGGTAATGCAACAAATAGATTTGCATATAGTAGTAAATAATGGGCAGCTGTATGCTGGGCTGCATCAAAAGGAGCATGGCCAGCAGGTCAAGGGAGGTTATTCTCCCAATCTATTCTGCTCTCATGAGACCCCACCTGCTGTGCTGCATCCAGTTCTGGGGCCCCCAGCATAAGGGGAATGTCGACTGATGGATCATGTCCAGAGGAGGGCCATGAAGACGATCAGGAGGCTGGAGCACCTCTCCTATGAAGACAGGCTGGGAAAGGTGGGGTTGTTCAGAGAAGAGAAGGCTTCAGGGAGACCTTAGAGCAGCTGCCAGTACCTAAAGGGGATCTGCTGGACATCTGGAGAGGAACATTTTACAAGGGCAGGTAGTGACAGGACAAGAAGGAATGGCTTTAAACTGAGAGAGGGGAGGTTTAGATTAGACATTAGGAAGAAATTCTTCACTATGAGGGTGGTGAGGAACTGGCACAGGTTCCCAGAGAAGCTGTGGCTGCCCCATCCCTGGCAGTGTTCAAGGCCAGGCTGGATGGAGCTTGCAGCAACCTGGTCTAGTGGTTGAAGGTGTCCCTGCCCATGGCAGGGGGTTAGTCCTTTCCAACCAAAACCATTTGGTGTATGTGCTATAGATGGGTGTATTCTCATACTCTGTCTTTAGACTCTCTCCAGTTGCCCATTTCCTGCACTCTTGAGCAGGCCAGATGGAGAAAACTTTATCTTCCTAATGAAGGTACCTGCCTTGCACCTCTCATCACCACAAAAACCTGCCTAAAATCTCCCACGGATGCAGAGTAATTACAGTATTTATGAAGTGAAAACAAGTGCCACGGGTTTGCTTTTAGCGTTACCTAAGAGACTCCATTTTAGTTCAGATCTTGCCGTGCAGAACGTTTCTCTCTTGGAAGTATGACTGCAAAACACCAAGGAGGGCCGAAGCGAGGGAGGCGAGGCCTGGGGCGGCGGTGGTAGCCGCCTCCCGCCTCCTCTGACAGGCGGGGCGGTGCCTTGTCATGCGGGCCGCCGCACAGGGAAGCGCGGAGCCGAGCCGGGAAGCAGGATGGCGGGGTTGGGCTGGGCACTGCTGTCCCTTGTCGCGCTGCTTGTCGTGGCGGAGCTCGTCTGGGCGCCGGACCCGGTGAGCCTGGCGGAGGGAGGAGAGGGGGACGGCGCGGAGAGGAGGGGATCGCTCCCGGCTCTCGCCGGGGGAGGAGGCGGCCTGGGCCGGGCAGTGTGAGGGCAGCCAGTCCCACGCAGGAGGCCTTTAACTTCACGCGTATGGGTTCGAGGTAGCGCCTGGCTCCTCTCACGGACTTTATAACTTCTAAATGACTCCTCTGACAGCTTTGGTTGCGGTTACAAGTCTTGGCGTTTATAGGGTGTGTTTTACAAGTCCTTACTCATCCCCGCGTTCAATTTCATACACATCTGTAATGTGAATATTGTAATGTTACAGTAAAGCAATGATATTCAGAAGGAAGCTTAAGAAGGCCTTGCTAAAAGCACATACGCTTTTGAATCTGCTGAGTGTATTTGTTATAGCCGTACCCAGGGTTAGAAGTGTGGAGCAGGTGGGCTTGAGATGTCCTTGTTTGGTTTTGTTTTTATTTTAACTGAATAGGTGAAATATTTAACTTCTGGTGGAATTGAGAGGTCAGGGGAGTGGGGGGGAGTTATTTGGAACCTGCTGGCTTCCATCTTCTGGGTATGTAAACTGCTGCTTTTGCTTCCTGATGTGTTTCATTATTCCCAAAGCTTCAAAGCACTTTTTGGTCTCTTCAGTTTCCCAGTCTTCTCATCCTTTGGGAAGAGCACGGGTTTTTAAATATCTCTGGATCTCAAAATACTCTTTTGCAACCTGTTTTTAAGTACAGTTTATATTAGAATTTTAAATATTTTGGGAACATACTACTTCCTGTGTTCTATAGTGTTTGCTCTTTTTTCCCAGCAAGTTATATTGATTTCAGGAAAATGAGTGTGGGGTTTGGGAGAAGGAGAACTGCAGGAAAGGCTCTGGAGGACTGTGAATGTCTGGGTGACCCCTCTTCCTTTAGTGCCCTGACTGTACAGGATTTTCATTAGCCAGGAACATGGAAGCTAAATGCCATGAATTACATCTCAGTGCTGCAGACAGTCAGTCCCTTTAGCTTTTGGTTAGGCCCCCTCAGCCATACTCAATTTTTTGTCCAAACTGCAGTTTAAGTTGGCTTGGTCCCCTTTCTTCAGCGTTGGCTGAGTACCCTTAACTTCCCTGTTCAGAAAGGTGCAGAGCGCTGGGACTGCTGTGGCAGAGTGCTGCACTGGCATCGTCCTGTAGGGGAAGAGGAGCAGGAAGAAAAATACATTAGGCCACAGAGTTCTGTCTACAGAAAGATGCTGCATGTAACGTATTACTTTGCCTGGAAGAGATTGAATGCCATGTCCTTTAACTGTGGAACCTTATTTTGTAGCTCAAAGAGGTCTTTTTGTATTTATTTTTAAATATGAAGATGGGAAACACTGCATACTAAGGAAGGATGCCAGAGATGGTCCACCTCAAAAGTATTTCGGAGAGTAATAAAGAAAGTGCTGGCATTCCTCAGACTGGACAAGCTACATTCCACCTATTTCATATTAATGAAATCAGGCTAAGTTTTAAAATATTAACTGGGCAGTCATTAAGCCGTGCATTAATTTTCTGTACTAGAGTGAATAATAACTGTCATCACCTGGTATTCTTTTCCCAGGTTGCAATTAATCCTGGCAGTTTTCTGGCTGTTTTGGTTCCTGTTCTGGTCTACCTTTTTTTTTTTTTCTTTTTATGCGATCAGTTGTAATAGAAATCATCTGAGCTACTTCCATTTTTTCTTGTTTCCATCTTTCCCCATACCATGTTGTCTTTTTCCTCCACTGTGCTCTCTTTCTTTTACTGTTTGGTCCTATGCTGCCACACATCCATTTTTGTATTGTTACATACATGCAAATTTGAAAAAAAAGAAAGAAAGAGGTTGTAATCACCACTCAAGAATAGCTCTATTCCTCCTAGGCGGCTCACTGCATGTTTGAAAAGCAAGTCTATAGTGATGACTTCCTGATTGGAGCCAGCTTCTGCTGACTCTTTCTGGGAGACCTCCTCTGGCTTGCATGTTGGAAGCTCAAGGCAATCCTCTCATCCTGGAAGGCTGCTCCTGCTTCTCAGACAGCATTTATTGTTCCTCTTCCAGTGTCAAGCCTCTGAGGAGGGAAGGATCTCGCTGACTGAAGCAGTAACTCCGTAGCTGGTTATTTCAGGCCAGATTGCCTGGTGGCTGTTCTGTTGCTGTAAGAAAATATTTTAGGTGTCTCTTTTAATCTTTAACTTGCAAGAGAGTTTGCAGTCAGTCTTCAGCTGACTGCAGAAGGCAACTTTTTTTGTTCACAAGCAAACAAAGCATTTCTAGTTTTCTGGTTGTCTTGACATCTTTTTAAATTACTGCTTATGTACCAGCATATAGTAATTTACCTAAAGAAACTGTTAATAATACTGGCTTTCTTCATATACCACAATCAATGCTAGCAGTTTTGGAAGGTATATGGGTTGGTTTGGGGATTCTTGATTTCTTTAGCTTGATTTATAAATAGACAGGTGAGAAGTCTAAAGTCACTGACATTTAAAGAGGGAATATTTTCTCTGTATCTTTCCCATAACTCCTCCTTTAGCTGTTGCTTTACCCACCTTTTTTTGTGGCTTAGGTTGCAAAGGGCTCAGAAGATAAAAATAGCTTCAAATACAAGATTAAAATCTCAGGAGTGACGTAACATTTGGCACGTGGAACATCGCTGAAAATCCTTTGAAGTCAGTTTGCATGGTCACCACTGTTTCCTCTGCATACACATGGGCTATACAGACAGATCAACTGAACTTTCATCCACTGTAGATAATTTTCTGTTACAGGCTTTGTCTCTCAAGAAGCATATTCTGACAGCAGGTATCTCACGAAGGTCCAGATCTGTGCATCCATTGCACTAGTATGTGTATGTAATGTCACATTTTCTGATTGATTTTAGTATTGCGGGATGGAAAATTTCACAAGACGGTTGCATTAGTACCGTTAAGCTTTTGCTTGGCTTTGCACAAAGACTGACTTTTGTTGCCTAATTAGTCATCTGATGTATCCACCCCCTATCCTCCTTGTTTTGAAACTTACCCAATTTGAAAATTAAATGGCCTCTTCTCTTTGACCTTTTGTTCCAGCTGTGCAAAGGCTATAACTGCACCACGGTGAGATCTAGGAAACACACATAGCTGCTGGTCCTATACCTTCGCCTTGCATGTAGGAGAACCAAAATTCATCCCATGCTTTTTCTCAGCAGCTGGAAACAATACAAAAAAAGAACACATGGTAGCACACAGAAGCCAGTCCCACTTTCAAATTCCTGTTTCCAGTTGTAACAAATTATGCCAGTGTTTAAAGCTCATGGCATTGTGTAAGGCATTGTGTTTTCAAGATTAATGCATTAAAAACAGATAATGTGATGAGCCCAAAGAGAACATGGACATCAGTTAGCTTTTTTGTCCAGATAGATACGTAGCTACTAGACATCTTGTGTCAGTTTTTAATGGAGCCAGAATGCATTATAAGGACACATTAGTAATATAATTAGTAAAGCCAAGTAAATACTGGAAATCAAGGTGTGTGTGGGGAGTGGTGAAATGATTGCTAAATATTCTTATTTCTATTCTGTCTCCCAAACACTTGTGTCTTGGGAGCTTTTGTATGGAGTCCTGGAATAATATGTGTAACCTTTCCTTTTTCCTAGTGGGACATACTGTGCTCTTAGTTGCTTACTGATCTGTTCTGATAGCTTAGGGACCAAGTCTGGTCTGTTCTCAACTGGCTTGAAGCACAAGTGTGGCTAGTGGGCATTCACTTGTATTTCACTGAGTAAAACATGTAGCTATAATTGTGGCACGTATATGCATATGTTTACATATGTATGTGCATGCTTTATGTGATTGATGGGAAAACACCCTTGCATTCACTTTGAGAATGCTTAAATACAGTCCTCAAACTTTCATTTGTAAGTAGCTGTGCTCACAGGAATGAAGGTAACTAGTTTTTAGTTATACTCCTGAAATGTGCCTGTCGTAATATTTAGCAGCAGTTCAGTAGCACTTTCCCACACTAAATAAGAAATCATGCTGTGTATTTCATTGCACCAACTGAATAATTTGCCCAGAGTTCATTGTGCTTTCTCTGCTGCAGCTGCACAATGCAGCTTAATGCTGAGCATAGTTATGAGTAATGCTATAAAATGTGATTATGAACAAACTGGTCAATGCTGAGATTTAAGATTTCTGAACTTGTCTATAGAATATGCTTATGCTTATTCAACTCTTCATTGAATCAAACAGAGTAAAAATGCATCTGTATATTTATGGCAAACTTGTGTTTGCCTTGGACCAAGCTGTTGTTTGTCCCCTACCTCTTGTGTTCTCCTCTGCACCCTTTCCAAAGTCCCAAGACTCTTTATTATCAACTCATCAGGAACTGAATTAGTTGATTAGTCCAGAGGTTTAATTCAAATCTAAGGCTGATAGAATAACAGTGTTTTAACTATGAAGCTAAATTGTAATGGTTTGCTGTCTTTACAGTATGGAGAAGAGTGCAGGACTAAAACATACCCTCCTTCAGGGCCAACGTAAGTAATCCAATTCAACTTGTCTAACAAATGACAGAAAAGTAGTGATTTGCAAGTCTGAACAGTTTTGGGGTTTTTTAGTAGCTTGTTCCTTTGCATCTCAAAAAAATGCTAGTTACAGGTGGGAAGCACCTATTTTGTCAAATTTTTTTCAAAGCCTTCTTCAGATTTAAACTTTGGTACTTATCTTTCAGGTTCAAAGGGAACATACCCACGTATGTCATAAATCTTGATTTACCTCCCAGCAGAAGATGGGATAACTTGATGCATGACAAAAAGACAGAGGTATGAAATGCAGAGCTTGCTTTGAAACTTAGGAGGTATAAAGCTAGCTGGCCTTTACCTTGAAAAAAGGTTTGGAAAGGAATACCTGTGGGATAACATTTCTACTTGATTTTTTTGTTATGATTCTAGACTAAAATAATTGCTTGAGTAAAACTTCTTTCTATTCAGCACTTGAGCTTGCAGCATCCAGTGTAGGGGCACTGATGTTTGGGACATAGAGAAATAGAAACTGGAGCAGGATAAAGCAGGCTTTCATTTATAAAAGCTCTTTACTCATGAAGCAGTGCAGAACAAAGAGGGGAGGAGTACATGAAAGGGACAGCCACAGCAAAATGAAATGAAACAGAGGCAACATCCCTCCTCTGCACATCCCTGCTTCTCTCAAAACACTTCAGCAGGAGATGCTGAAGTAAATTTCCTGCGCTTTTGAGGGATGCTGCTTCCATCACTGGTGCTTACAGAGCAGAAATCATTTTTTAACTGCTCAAGACTATTTCAGACTATTTAGAACAGCTTCTTCTGAAGGTTGCTGGAAATTCAAACCAGTAATGTTTAATTTCTCAAAAAAGGCCAGGGATTTTTGCTGTATCCCTGCTAACTTTGACCTTTCAGCCCTGAAGGCTGGACAAATTCTACTTACACTGTAGTATTTATTGAAGTGTTGGAAGCTTCAGGTTCACCTTGAATTCTGACAGGTTTTAGCTCTCATGTACTTTGGAGTTAGATTGCATGGAGTGGGACTATTTGTGGCCATTCACATGTCGCAGATGGAAAGCATGCACTTCTGTAAGAAATTTATTGAGTCTTTTTGGCTTCAAGAACACCAGTGCTTAAGGGAAGCGCTTTGAATTAACATTTTTAAAGACAGAAGAGAGTGCAGCGCATTAAAACATGATCAAAGGAGCAGAAGACAAGGATGGCTTTTCCTTGTAATTCTTTTTCTCTGGTAGAAGGACACGTCAGAGCTAATTGAAAAAGCTATTTGAATAAAGGTTGAAGAGTGACTCTTTAATGAGGAGTTGGGGGTGGTTTTCTCAGCAGGGACACAACATTTAGCGCTTCCCTTAAATACATATTTTTCACCAAAATGATTTTTTGAAGGAGTTCTGTTAATGTTGTAGCAATCCTAATGTTCCAGATGTACTCAGTAAAAGCTCTTGTTCCTTTTAGCTGAAGACTGTGGTCCAGAATATTAAAGATATAGCAAATACCTTCTTCCCCAGTGGCAAAGTTGTTGACATAGTGGATAAAAAAATAGTAAG
>JAVHNF010023733.1:0-10077 GCA_034783455.1 Micropsitta finschii | reverse complement strand
TACAAGGCTACTTTCAAAATCAGCATCAAGCATCAAGCAACCTATTTATCTTTATCTAATATGCCAGTGGAAACTTCCGTGTTTGAGGAAGATGGATGGGTTACGGATCACTTTTCACAGACCCCTCTCATGTCCACATATTATTTAGCCTGGGCAATTTGCAACTTCACATACAGAGAAACTACCACCAAGAGTGGGGTTGTAGTAAGTATTTTCAGCTTAAGAATTTTATTACTGTATGCTCAACTACCAGAACTGGAGTGCTGCTAAATCTGGCATTTAAGAACTTCATGAGTGATAATTCTTCCAGAACAAAAATGCTGTTTCAAAGAGGTACTCTGAAAATTTGCCTTCTTGCCTACTCTGAACTACTCTGAAACCATCAAACCTAAAATGCACGTCTCTTCCTCCTCTCATTTTTTCTAAGATCTTTTCAAGTTTGGATCAGTCGTGCCAGACATATGCTACTTAGGAAACCAGGACATTGGTGTAGCAAAACACTTCACTGGAATTCTCTTTGCTATGTTCAACTCCTCTTAAACAGTAGAATAAAATCAAGTTTTGAAAACTGTAATAAATATCTAAGTAGAGGGACAACTGACCAGGTCTCACCTTAAAAAATAATTTAGTTCTGATTAAAATAGGCTTGGGCATAGAATTAGAACAGGGGAACACAGTATAGCACTAGAGACAGCATAAGGTCAGATCTGTCTCCCATCTTTATTTACAACAGCCTAACGTCATACTGGCCGTGCTTCATTTGTATCCCTGTGTGTCTGAGTACGGCCGATATAAAGGTAGCGTCTACTGTAGTAATGCCAATGTGTGAAAGGCAGGGATTCCCGTAAAGTCAAGCTGAGTTCTGGTTTAGCTTCTAGCACGTAAGAGGGCTGCACTCTGTTCTGGCTGCTGCTGCTAACAATAATTAAGATACTGTGCTAATCTCTGTTGTTCACACATCAGTATTTTGATAAGTAATAGATTTTGCTTTCCCCAAGTACGGACTTTTCATCCTCAAGTTCTACAGGCTGCAGAGGAATTCAGTACTCCGTATTTGTGAGAAGGATGTACTAATGGAGAAAGATTTTATTTAAGTAGCAGAATAGTATTGATTTACACAAACAATGTACAAAACTTTTCCTTTCAGGTTCACCTGACAGCCACGCTTCCTTATCCTTTCAATGAAGAGCTTAAGGGGATTGCAAATTCATCTGGGATTCCTTTGGGTAATAGTTTCCAGCACTCTGTTAACATTGTGAAAAGACAGACTCATTTAAAATTAGTATGTATACAGTCTGCCCTATAGTTGTAGTCATGTGTGACTATAATAAATAAATTATTAATGAAGTAGATAAAGCAATAAATTGGTTTCCCATTCAGCTGTGTGGCTGCTGTTGACATACCTAAGGCAAGGCTTAGTTTCATGCTTTGCTTTGTTTTACTTGTGATCCTTTGCCACATCCTCCTGCCTTCCTTCTGTACCTTGTGAAAAAGAATGCAATTCCAGTGAGAAGTAGACATTGAATTCTTCCAGAATTGTGACAGAGAAGGTCCCTAGACCTGCTCCCACTGCTTCGCCCATACAGGAGCAGTATACCTGGTGCTAATCAGCAGCGCTTCTATGGAATAGAATGCATTTCTTCTTTAAAGTGAATTTTATAGTTTGTTTTGAAGTTTCCAGAGGAGGAAGTAGCAATTATTGTCAGTTTTCTGTATAGTAAAGCAGAAGGACGAAGGATTCTGATCCTTCTGTTTGCCTTTCAAGAAGCTCTTGATTTTGGTGAAACAGTCATTTCAATGCTCAAATGAGATTTAAAGAGAAATTCTTAAGACAAATATCATAGAATGCTGAACTTTGCAGTATATTTTTTCTAACCTTTTTTTTTTTCTCTGTTCATGGCAAAAGTTTCAGACTATTGAACTTTGCTTCTTTTTGTTCTAGGGGAAATTGTTATTTTTAACATCTTTTATGAAATTTTTACCGTATGTACGTCAATAGTGGCGGAAGATAAAACAGGTAATGCAAGCTGGAATTTACATAAGAATCTCTTATGCAGCAGAGGGTCTAGGTCAATTACACATAGTCCTTCTCAACTGCAGGCAAGAAGGTCTGGTAGAAGAGACTAAAAGCAATGATAATAAAAAGGCATTCTTGAGAAGAGAGCAAGAGATCACAGTTGTCTGAGGTTAAAAAAAAAAAAAGGAAAAAATACTTTCAAAGATTACAGTAGGTGGCATTTGTTTTTCTAGGGGAAAGAAACACCAGCCAGACACCTCATACTTTCTCAGTGCCATGGGGGATTCTAGTGCAATCTGTTTGGCATCTAGTTCCTAGTTATTGCTTATGAAAATGGATAGTCTGTTCTAACTAAAAAAAAAAGACTTGTTCTATTACTCAGCTCTGCAGCCCTTGTCTGCACCTGTTCCAGCTTAGGAAATGTCTATGGGGTTCTCAGAGGGCTTACGAACATCTCACTTTGAGAGGAAGCTCAAGGTAATAGCACTGCATTAAGATAATGTAGAAAGCATCTCAGACTGAGATGGACAGCAGTTTACAAGATTACTGGATTTCAATTATAGCAAAACACTTCCTTAATCCAACCCCCCCTCCCATTTACTGGTCTTATGAAAAGGGCAACTAGACAATGGTATTTTTCTTGCTTACTTTCCCAGGTATTTTTCCTGCTTATTTATTTCCTGGTTTTCTAAGCTGAAATTTATGTCTCTTTCTTTAGAAAATTGTATTTATTTAACTTTTTTATTTCCATGCAGGGAAGCTGTACCATGCCAGGAACTTGGATTTTGGGCTTTTTCTTGGGTAAGTAACTACACTTCTAATTATTTGTGTTTGTTGATTTTTAAACCCAAAGAGAAAGATGAACTTGAAATTTCTACACACATTCTATGAGTCTAAATGATGAATTGAATGTGTTTGAACTGTGGCAAGTAATTCTGGATTGCAGGTTGTGAAAAAAGGGCTAAAAAAACAACAAAAGGGTAGTTCTGCTGGTCTTATGTCAAACTACTGCAAGTGTGTCAAGAATGACTTTGTAAAACAGTTGTGTTCTGTGTTAGTGTTTTCTCAGCTCCAATTAAAACTAACCAAAGAAAGGTCCATGTAACTGTATCTCCGAGGTATGGTTTGTTCTTTAAATGGTGGGACAGAAGCATCAACTGTAGTGTATGCAGAGAAATGTGGGTTGGATTGAGGCTTGGGTTTGTAGTTGAGGTTTTTTTTCACCCAAATTCTTCCCCTAGTTAATGTACTGTGCTCTACTGGCACTTCCCAACATTCATCACTTTGACCCAGAAGCCAGTGCTTTGTACTCCACCGATCCAACATTATCATTCATTTAGATATAAATTCTAGTTTGGTGCCTAGCACTGGATTCTATTCTAGTTTTTAATTTCATACCTTGTGATCATGTAGTTCTATTATCCCAGTATATTGTGTAATGTCACACATCCAGATGGCTCTCAGTGCCCAGATGGAATTTAAATGTCCATCTTCATTAAGATTCTTACCTGCCTATCAAAAGCTCTTCAGGTTGTCAGCTGTGACTCCACCTGTCCCTTGGTTTGGCTTGTGTTGAAATTTTCCCACTAGTCAGAAGTACTGGGAACATGCTCCCTGAAAATTAAAGCAACTTCCAAAGCTGCTCCCAGAACCTGATTGTTTCCGCAGAATTTAATGGTCAGCTACATGCACTTCAGCACCCCGTTGCCTACAAACTGTTCTGCCTTAATTTACAAACTAGACTGGGGCTTCCCTTAGGGTAGAGCAAATCCAGTAGTATGTGGTTTGTTTTCTCCCTTTGAAAAGTCAGGATTTAGGGGAACCGGATCAGTCTGCTGCAGAACAAGCTACACATGCTTTCAGAATACAGTAGGTTTGGTGTTACAGGTAGTACCTGTAGCAGCCTCCTTTTGCCAGCAGGAATAGAAGAAAGTTATGTGTGTCAAAGCAAACCAGCTCTATTTGTTGTGCTGTTTAATACTGAGTAGCGCATATGCTCTTGGTTCAAACAAAACTTGGTTCTTTTCACTGACTGCTTTTGCATTTAGACTTCCTAGTTGTCGATTGCTGGTGCTGCTCCCATAACTGCTGAGCAGTGGTGTTGGCTGACATGAGTAAGATCAGAGGACAGGCATCACACACAGGAAATCTGTGTGCTGTGAAGGGAAGTTTTAAAAGCTGCTGAGGGAGGGAGATTTCAAATGCTGTACTGTCTTCTGCAGGTGGGATGTTAAAAATAACTCCTGGACTTTAACTCGGGAACTGAAGCCCATAGTGGTGAACTTGGACTTCCAGAGAAACAACAAAACAGTATTCAAATCTACAAATTTTGCAGGATACATAGGCATGGTGTCTGGAGTCAAACCAGTAAGTAAGGGGAGGGAGGGTTGTCAGTTTGTTAATAACGTTGCAGACTTCCTTTTAAGATGTAAATTTGTCTGCTTTAATTCTCTGCCTTGGGATGGTTTTTAATAAATGATATCTTAATTGATCTGGTACACGGTATAGCTGTTTGAAGAAAGGTAAAAAAACCCCAATGCCAGACATTGAATTCTGACTACAAACAGGAGTGAACACAAAGAGCTCAAGTGGTTGGAGTTTCTTGCTAGCAAAGGGATACTGCTGTGATGCCAGAGGTGAAATGGCATAGCTGTGCGATTTTAGTTCCTTCTCTAATCCTTGGAAAAGGAGTCCTACGTTGCAAGGTTTTTTTATTATTTCTTTTTTTAATAGGCACCTGAAATTTGGGGGTTATCTGAAGTCTTTAAAAAACAGCAGTGGAGAATATGCCAAGGTCTCCAGCTTACCACAACTCCTTCTTTCCTACATCATCTGGCTTTTATCCTCTATAATAGGTGGCCTTTGTTCTAGTAGAGCATTTCTGGCATAAATCCCTGCATTGTATCCATTTATTTTTCCTTCTGGTCAAATAAATTGGGAGCAGTCCATTCTGAAAATGATCCAGTGTAGCTGAATTCCACTTACCTTCAAAAGAAACTAGTTGGACAGGGATTTGAGTTTGCATTGCATGTTGAACTGCATACAGCTGCATGCCCATGTGAACAGCAATAACATATCAGGGTGTACTTAGCACTGGGGCTGAAAAATCTACCTTCAAACTGAAGCAGTATTCAGAGGTTTGGGAATAAGGTAATATACAGCAGGGGAAGGAAAACTGGTAATTCCGTGATGCAGCAAATACCAAGAGCATAAAAGCATGGTTTGCTGAGTTGCTGTGCCAGGCTGAAAGACTGTGAATTACCATTTCACTTCCTCAAGCAGTGATAAATTAGATTCTTCTCTGCATGGGCCTAATCTTGCAGCCCAAAGGGGAAAAGTCTAGCGAACGAGAAGCTCAACTGGTATATGAGTTGCAATGCTGCTCCTTGTTTATTGCTGACACCAATGGGCTGATGATGAATGGATGTTGACTTGTTTAATGCTTTTCAGGACTTGTTCACTCTGACAATGAATGAGCGTTTCAGTCTTGATGGTGGTTATGTTGGTGAGTAATGCTTATTTCTCTCACTATTTCTATACAAGTTTTCCAGACCTTGGGCATCCCAGTTAGCTTAATAAACAGGCACACAAATGGTGAAAAGATTACAGATGAATAAGATAAAACACAGTTCACTTTAGAGTCTGTGAGAGTTAGAACAGCATGTGTAAAGCTTCTGAAAACAAATTATTGTAACCAGTGCTGTTTTGCAGGAATCTTCGAATGGTTTCTTGGTAGAAGAGATGGTATGTGGATGGGCTTTCTTACAAGAACAATACTAGAGAATGCTACAAGGTATTTCCCCCACCCACTCACCCTCAATATTCTGCTGCTTTAGTCTACTTTGCTTTCAACTGGTGTGAACACTGTAGATGTATCTAACGACCTTATCACTTGGTATCTAATGATACAGATACGTTCCTAGAAGCCTTAACATTAAATAGTTCTGGTTTTACTGGTAGCCTGGGGGAGGGAGAAGCATCACACATGATCCCTTAGAACTCCTCAAATTGTTTTCTCAGATATTTTTGTTCCAATGAACCTATTGGTATCTGAATGTGTAATGGCAGCATTCTGCATCAAAACACATCCAAAAGGTTTTTTTATAGGAAGTAAATGGAAACCAAAGCTCTCACACAGTAAATGGATTAGATAGAGTATGACACAGCATGTACATTTAAACCAGGAATAAGATAACAAAAAGTGTAGAGTACCTCCCAACCACCATACTTTAAATACAAAAGTGAGTAGATGAGCTTTGCTTAAATGCATTTCTTCACTGTGATACAACCTCCTCATATGTGCATGAAAGGGAAAGAAAGGTGCAACTACTGAACTGTTCTGGGTCTGCGAAACTCATTCTTCTGTAATTCAACCATTTATAATGTTTAATAGTCCAACACTACTTTGTTATCTGCAGTTACCAGGATGCAAAAGACAAACTGGCAAAAACAAGACTGCTGGCTCCAGCTTACTTTATACTGGGTGGAAAAAATTCAGGAGAAGGGTGTGTGATAACTCGTTCCAGGACAGCCACTCTGGATATCTGGGAGTGAGTATGCTTGACCTAACACCTGACTTGGCTTTCCAGCAGAGGATCAGTTCCAACAATAATTGCATCCATGTTTCTTGTGACTGCTATTGTCCAAGAACTCACTTTAGCATTGTTGAAAAATTCCACAGGAACCCTAAAAAAAACCCTGCCTGTATGTAGTATGTACTATATATGTACTTACTATATACTTAGAGAAGCGAAACACAAACATACACCTTTTTTCCAGCCTTGATATCCAGAAAGGTACGTGGTACGTCTTAGAAACAAACTACGATCGCTGGAAGCCCCCACTGATCTTGGATAATCGTAGAACACCTGCAATGAAATGCCTGAACCAGACAACACAAGAGGTAAACATCTTCCCAATACCTCTTATTGCTGCTTCGAAGCTCCCAGGCTCCAGTACTGATCTGACACTGCCAGGAGCAGTCTGGGCACTTGCAAGCACAGCTCTAATGACAAAAGTGGCTAACACTTTTGTGGCAATTTGTCTGTGCTCCTGGATAATGAAGTACCAGCAGCTCTTCACACAAATGGGTTTTAGTTTTAGAGTTTCTCTTCATGTAGGTGGGTTTCCTGCAAGCGTGTTCTGCATATGCATATGCAGGAGGTTAAACAGGAGATACTTTGAGAGAGATTTTCAGTGTTTCCTGGGCTGTTTTAACACCAGTGAAATTCAAACACATGCTGTCAGGCGGCAAACATTGACACTTAAGTGTCCTATGCTGTACTGAGATCTGGTCTGCTCAGGTTTTTGCAACCCATATTCTTCTGATCTCAAGATGTACAAATACCATGTACTCTTAAAGCCGTATCTTACTATCTAATTGAGCAATAAAAAAGTTACAGTTTTGAGCATTTACACTTACAGGTTAATATCCCTTACCTTCAATGTATTATTTTCATTTTAGAACCTCTCCTTACCAGCAATTTATGATGTTCTCTCTACAAAGCCTGTCCTCAACAAGGTAATGCTTCTATTTCTGCAGAAGGTTTAGAGTGGGGGGCAAACCATTAACTACTGTATGTCTAAGGAGGAGGTCACAGTGGTACATTCAGAGTTTTTTAGGTGAAAACATGCACATAAAAATGAAACAAATTCCATGTTTACTTTGTAAAAGCAAAAGGTAATAGCTGTTTTCCAGAGGCCGTCCACCTTTAAAACTCTGAGTAGCCTGCACCCTTTTCTCCTAGCAGGCTCTGGTTTGAGGCAGCATTTGCACTATAAACATCTTAAGGACCCTTCTAACCTGAATTAACCTGTGATACGTGCCTTTATAAGTAGCATAGAACAAGTTAATATACCTCATGGTTTAGGCATACTACATGCACATTCTTGCAGATGTTTTAGTCTGAACTTGAGGTTTTGGTGTTTAGGAGGAGGGGGATTAAAAAAGGACTAAAAGGATGAAAAGAGTTTTTGAATGATAAAAGTGTAGTTACTGTATTAAGTGGAAGCAGCATTCTTGGGTCAGGACACAAGCTGTGCATACTTGCATGTTGTTGACTGAATAAGATAAATGTTCATTTTAGTTAAACTGTTCATCTAGTATCAGAGAGAGCTTTTCACTAATTGCTGTAATGAGGCTTTGTCTTTTTCTTTCCCTTTTTCCTTCTTCCTCCCACCTGCCTGATAGCTGACTGTGTGCACAACGCTGATGGAGGTGGATAATGGCCATACAGAGACTTACCTGCGGGAGTGCCCAGATCCTTGTAGCCCTTGGTAGTCTTCTACCTTTCTTATGTTGGAAGCTGCTTGTCAGAGTTGGAGGTCATCCAAGAAAAAATAATTTTGGAAAAAGATTCCTCAGTCTGACTCCTCTCTTCAGAAATCTAATGGCTACATAGAAATGTCAATGAGCTTCTAACAGTGGGGGACCCACTGTCACAGTGGACTTTCTTGCTTTCTGACCAGCAGTTGTGCTGACAAGAAATGTATACTAATGAATGTCTGGTTTGATTTCAGCCATTTCTGACAAATGAGTTCAGCAGCTGGCTCTAGATCTCTTCAGTCTTGGCACTATTCTTGGTTTGGTTTGTTGCTGGCTTGTGGGTTTGTTATTTTTTGTTATTTGGTTGGGGTTTTTAGGCTTCTAAAGCACATGGGAATTAAAATTGCACTTATCAAGCATGAAAAATATTGGGTATAAGAAGGTCATCTGGGAGGAACGAAAAACAGAACTGTACCCTAAGCACATTAAGGTGAATTGCTAGTGTTCTCCAGTGTAAGGATATGTCAAAGATAACCTGTTATGAAATAACCTGCCAGGTGTCATACCTACTCATAGAAACAAGGTCTTAGGGCAATACCTAAAATGAGATCTGAGCCAAAAAAAATATCTTTTCACTAATGTAAAGATATTCTGCTGAAGCTCTTTTATGGTCCAGTAACAGTTTTTTAATACAGATCATTCTGTTGCCTCAAAAAAATAAATACTAATACGGTAAATATTGTTAAGAACTACTTTATTTCACCAAAGAACACATGCGCTGATTTTGTACCTCAGTGGCAGTCACTGTGCACGTTACATAGCACATGGCAAAAAATCTCTGCCATCTCATACAACCAAATAACAGGGATTTAGATCAGGGGAAAATGCCTGTATAGTGCGATATGCAGCTTCTGGGACATTTGATCATATAAAGCAGTTAAATCAAGTCAGATAATACAGTCTGTACCATTAAGAGCATATCATGTACTTCTGAGGTTGCACCTTAATCTGGTAGGGGGTTGTTCAGGTTTATTTGGAATTAGTTGTGTAACAGCCATAATCAAATTACTTTGTCATTTAAAAATAAGTAAATTTACTTGCTTAATGAGTCCTGTCCCACTTTAGCGTATGTGGAGCAAGGCAGTGTAGACTATTTACAGTCATTAACTAATGAGCTTTTGGTATGTCCCTTGTGCAAGACAATCCACGTTTCCACACTGGAAATTGCTTTGCAATTGCAAAAGCACAGCTAAATCCCGTGGATGTCTGTCCAGAGCCTGAATGCCTGTGCCTGCTGTTGACTAAAATAAACAAAGCTGTTTAGAAACAAAAAGCCCATCAACTATGTCTTACTGTGTCTGCCGTATAGGGAGAAAATGTTGAATGGGATGAATTGTTTATTGATTTAACCTTCGCCTGTCAAATCTGAAAGCACTTGATCTGAACGTTTTCTCAATCCAGACAAAAAGTTTAATTTACTTTTGTTACAGATAGAGACATATGGTTTTAACAGCAGTTTATGTCCCCCTCCTGCTTCTGCTGCCGTAGGCACTGTAATGGAAGCTAAAACCATTTCACTGAAGAAATGTATACAACAACTTGCAACTTTGGGATTTAATTTAGCTTCTTTGTTATTTTTTCTTTAACAGAAAGACACAAAAACCAAAAATGGGCATGCTTCATAGAATCACACCATGGTTTGGGTTGGAAAGGACCCGAAAGCTCATCCAGTTCCAACCCCACCTTCCACTAGACCAGGTTGCTCCAAGCTCCATCCAGCCTGGCCTTGAACACT
>JAVHNF010023728.1:0-11876 GCA_034783455.1 Micropsitta finschii | reverse complement strand
GAGGCGCTGGCACAGGGTGCCCAGAGAAGCTGTGGCTGCCCCATCCCTGGCAGTGTTCAAGGCCAGGTTGGACACAAAGGCTTGGAGCAACCTCCTCTAGTGGAAGGTGTCCCTGCCTGTGGCAGGGGTTGGAACTGGATGAACTTTAAGGTCCCTTCAACCCCAAACAGTCTATGATTCTATGATTCACCTGACTGCAAAGGATGCATGTGCTTCGCTCTGCTGAAACCTCAGCTTTTTCACTGCAGCAGTGGAAGTGCAGCTGAAGCCCTCCCTGTCTAACTGGAGATGCATTTATTTATGTGTGTGTGTGTGCTTTTTCCTCTTTTCCTCCTGTAGCAGACATTGCTTCTGATTTCCTTCCAGTGTCACTGCCAAAGCATGTCCCTGCTAAAAGAACTACAGCCACCATGAGGTGGCCCATATATGTGATCTCAGCCAAAGGAAACACAGCAGCAGAGAAAGCGGCAGGTAAAAGCACACAGAATTAAAGCCACACTAGACAGAGAGCAGAGATCTGACAAGCAGGATGCTGTAGCTGGACTAACTGCCGTGATGGGCTGGTTTTTCTGCAGAGGACAGTCATTGCCTGTAGCAGATACCTTGGGCACGCAAATTTAACAGTCTGGCGAGTTAGTTTAAACTGGTCACAAAGTGGTTTGATTTTGCATGATGCTGGCGACAGGCATCTGCCAGTTCTATTATGGGGCAACACTGGCACAAGTGTGTGTGGCACATGTGTGTGGCACAGAGATGCTCCAGAGCTCACACAGGGATGCCCAAGGCAGACAGTTTCAGAAGTGCCAGACATAAGTAACATCCACTGCTGTCTTTGAAGCCTGTCTGCCTTCTCTGGGCTTTCTGATGGTACAGACTCACCCAGGACTTAAAGACAGGTTCACAGAGTGACATTACCAGTGAAGCTGGCAGCCTTCCTCAGACAAGGCTTTTGTTAAACAAATGAATCCAGGTGAAACCTACAGGAAAAAGCACTGCCCAGGCTCCAGACTTGTCCTTATTTCCTAGGAGGGAGGATGAGGCTGAAATCTTGCATGGATCAGAGACATCTAATGGCTGTATGATCACAGAATCAACTAGGCTGGAAAAAGACCCTCAAGATCATCCAGTCCAACTGCTCCCCAGCACTGCCAAGGCCACCACTACACTGTGTCACTGGGGGCCTCGTCTACATGGTTTGTGAACACTTCCAGGGATGGTGACTCCAGCACTGCCCTGTGCAGCCTGTTCCAATGCCTGACTGCCCTTAGGGGAAGAAACTGTTCCCAATATCCAGTCTAAACCTCCCCTGGTGCAGCTTGAGGCCGTTTACTCTTGTTCTGTTCCTTGTTCCTTGGGAGTAGAGCACAGCCACCTCCCGGCTCCATCCTCCTTTCAGGTAGCTGTAGAGTGATAAGGTTCCCCCTGAGCCTTCTCTTCTGCAGAATAAACAATGCACTGATGGTGAAGGTAACCCCACCCAAATATTACCCAACTGTTCCACACTCTCCCCCCCATTTATCCAATCCAAATCAACTCAGGGAATACAGCATGTTTTATTACCTCTTGCTTCCTCACAGGCCATCTCACCTCTTGCTTATGTCCACCCTCTTTGCATCCATGGAGCTATCTCTCACAGAAAATTGACCACATTCAGTGATGCTGAAACACCCACTTGCTAAAATTCTGTAATGTGGGAAAAGACTTGCAGAACAGGTAGAACTGAGCGTGCAACGCAGCGCTGTCATGGTTAGTCATCTCCGAACCCAGTTTCTCAGTCTTCATGGCTGGTCTTTTTAGACAGAAATCTAATTAAGCTCAGAGTAATCATAACATCACCAGACCGAGTTTGAATAAGCAAGTACCACTAAGTTTCATTCCATAGGCTTCCATATTTCAGTACTCTGGAGCAGCAGCAGATTAAGCACTATGGAGATTTATATTTCTTCAGGAACAAGCCAGCCCATTGAGGTTTTCAGATATGGTTCTGGTTGATTTTCTTCAAGGGGATGGGTTGGTCATATTATTTGTAATCTGCAGTGGCATAATGAAAACTCACACACACCATTTAGAGAAAATAAAGAGAAGGAGGGAAAAAGCTTTCCAGGTGTGCAGCACACAAAGCAATATTGCCTGACATCAAGGCTTAATCTGTGTCTTTGAGATTTGATTTTATGAAACAAGCTTCAAAAGTGACTTCTGTTTTCAGAATACTTATTCAAAAACTTATTTGGAAAAAAACCCCAACCAACACAAAAGCCTCAAAAACCCAGCCCCTCAAAACCCAACCAGCAGTAGTTGGTTCCTCAAAAGGCTCAGCTTCAAAGTCATAAGCCTGCTTTTACAAAGGAACTTCATCACAGTAGTAAATGCTGTAACTTCACACTGGAGATCGTTTCACACTGGTATGCCCCTTGTCAACTCAGACCCACAGTGATGTCAGGAGACCTCAAAGCAGCTGTAGCCTTGGCCTGCACAAAGCCTCACATCCTGATGTACAAAGCCTGTCTACTCTCACAGTTCTGCAGGAGGAGCCACTGTAAGTAGGCAAGCTTTTCTGAACACTTGCTGTATTGGTTACAGTTCTGCTCCTCCTTTGATAAGCCACTCAGAAAAACAGACTGGTTTGGGTTGGAAAAGCTCATCCAGCTCCAACTCCCTGACACAGGCAGGGATACCTTCCACTAGATCAGGTTGCTCCAAGCCCCATCCAACCTGGCCTTGAACACTGCCAGGGATAGGGCAGCCACAGCTTCTCTGGGCACCTTGTGCCAGGACCTCAACACCCTCACGGGGAAGAACTTCCTAATTTCTAATGAAAATCTACCCTCCATCAACTTAGAGCCTTACCCTGTCACTATCTGTCCTTGTAACACCTTTTTACACTTCTGTTAAATGACCACTTGCCTGAGTATTTTAAACAAGTGCTTACGACAACTTTGGTTCTAATTCTCAGCACAGTTTTTCCAGTTGTTGCTGTAAGAAAACCCACGAACAGCAACAAGCCTGTTGATACCTTTGAGATGAGCAAGAACTAAGCTGACTGAAACCCAGCCTGCTATATTCATTTGTTTATCATTTGCATTTCTCTCAGCTCAAGACAATGCAGATGTCATTTTGCTTTAGTTCACTAACTTCATTTTCAAAGCCTCAGTTCCACAAGAGTTGGGTTTTTCTTGTCTCAAAAATGACAAAAAAGAGGATGACTTGATTGAACTTTTTTACTAGGTAACAGAAACTTTCCTATCAAGCTCAGGTTGTATAAACTATGAGGGGAAAAGCAGAGATTAATAAAGTTGGCGTTGTCCTGGCTGGTCCACTCCAGTCACCTACAGCACAAGCAAAAACACATTCCCCCTTCCCCATTCCAAATTTTCTTCCTTTTTTAGGGAGGGTGAACCTGAAAAACGAAATTAGCCGAAGTTACTCAACAAAAAGTATGTATCAAAACTGCAGATTTAACTAAAGGGTTCTTTCTCTGCCTCTGTGCTCAGACCACTTGCCTCTGCACAGCTTAGGTTGGGTGGGTTTTTCTCCATGTATTCTTCAAGGCGCAAAAACCACTTATTCCAGTACTCCGAGCACAGCTCAGGAGCCATGAAATGCTGGTGCGCAGGGGAGCCGTCCTTATAGGCAACCACGATGAGTCCACAGCTAACCTACAGGTAGAAACAGAAGGCTGTTGGAAATCCAACACGAAGATACAACTTCAATCAGAAATTCTACAAACTAAACCCCATCTTAACATGTAAGCATCTTAAATAAGAAACAGGGAACAAAAAAAGAGCAATAATTCACCATAAAATACTTGGAGACTGATGTTCAAATGCTCCAAAGACTCAAGAGTCTGAAGCTCTGACTGACTTCAGTGCAAACCAGAGGACTTGAACTCTGAGTCTCAGAGTGATGAGGTCTATTTAAACCTTGCAGATGCTGATAGAATTCCCAGTGACTGACTAGGCTTTGCCTGGGGTCATATAACCAGATTGATGCCATTCTCCTGCATCAGTCTGAATAGAAATGTTTTTTTAGGTATGTTCTGACATCCTTCATACTCGACAAACATCTAATCTAAATCCCAAACAGCCACCAGGATGAAAAGAAAGTGGTTGGGGACAGAAGGATAATAGCAGAATTCTAGAATTACTGCCTATATTTCACTCTGCAAGGATCATGGCTGTTATGTACTTGTGTTTGCTGACCTCTACAGTATTCTAGAAAGGTCCTTTGCACAGCCTATGAATTATTCTGCTTTCTTCTGCTGTTTTTCCCCTTCAGTGTTTTGTATTGAAATAACAATTCTTCAGGCCAAGCTAGAATTGCATTTGGAGTATTTAAAAACACTATTCCACAGTCTTCTGTGGTTAAGTGATTGAAAACACACTGTCTTCCTCTGAGAAAATTGTACAGCTTCCAAACACTTAAGTAAATCAGTCCCTCATTTGCTGGTGGGATACAGCAACACATGGTGCTAGCAATGCCCTGCCACCCCATTTCCCTGTTTGCGGGCTCTTCTGCTTCACTTCTGCCCCTTCCTACTCTTCACACAAACAAAAACCACACAGAACTAAGCACTGGGGGTTGCCCAGATGTCAAGTCACTGTGAGTTCATCCAACCTCCTGAGCATCCCTCGGTCCCACTGAGCAGCTCCTTAAAACCATTGAAAATAGACTGCTGACAGGCAAAGGCAGCAGGATTAGCAAGAGCAGTAGACTTATTTCACAGTATGGCAGCTAAACCTGATCTAAGACTGAGCTGCTTTATCACAAATCCTACCAACAGTTCCACGATGGACAGCAAGTGCTAAAGGCAGTAGGTGGGGAGAAATGAAAACAACAAGGGTGCTGCTGCCTGTCTTGGCAGGCAGCAGGGCTACTGACCTGGAAGTCATAATTGGCATCATGATTGATGGCTCCAATATATGCTGCAACCTGTAAAGGGCTGTCAAAAGTATTCTTCAAAAATGGCTTTGGTTTCTCTGAAGTTTTCCAGTCAATCACACACAACCGGCCTCTACATAAGAGAACAAGATAGGACAATGTTTTAAACTTTAGTCATAAGTAAGAAATAAGGGATGAGACAGCAACAGCAAAGTTGTATCACTCTCAGCCTGAATCACCTGATAGCATGTTGCTCATTATTATGCCTGAACAAGTCTCTTCCACATTTTGGTAGTTTAGAGCCCCAATATGAGTGCTTAACTAATATCCACTGCAGTTCTTGCCAGCTGCTGAGGATCTCTAACCCTGCCCCACTCATACTCTGCTCCACTAAAGGAATTCTCCACAACAGCACTTCTAAAATCAGGTTCATTTAGGGGAGTTCATCTATTACTATTCTCTTAGAGATCTGGTCCAGCTTCCCCTTCCCAGCCACACCAGGTCCAGCCTGGGACACAGCCTCCCTTGTGCCACGAAGCACACACCACACTGGCTTGATCAGGTTTCTTAGAGAACCAGTACCTCACCGATACTTAGCCACACAGTCTACCAGGCCCAGATACTGAAGAGCCTCATGCTGAACTGCACTTTCCAGAGCTCTCACTTCGCTGATATCTTTCAACACATGTTCCACACTCGACAAGTAGCCGGAAACAGTGACATCTTCTCTCTGCTCCTTAATTACCATCTCTTCAGACAGGAATATAGATTCCAAAGCGGCATGAAAGAGATGTCCTTGGAGGAAAAGATCTAAGAAAAATGTGAAAAAAACACACATTTTATACACTACTCATAACACCTGATGAACTTGTATTCTAGATATTACACAACATAGCTCATAAACCAGTCCTAGTTTATGGACTGAAAGTTTGAGGATATGGGGAGGAGAGGGAATGAGACAGAAAAACAAATGAAATGTCAACAGTGAAATCAGTATCTCTTATATTAATGCTTACTTTACTTTTTTTCTGGTCTCTAATGACACAGAAACAAAAGTATGATTTTAATATACTGTTAATTCAAAGGCATTTGTGAATTTCTGTGAATTAAAAATATTATTCTAGGCTACTTTTGCTTCTTTTGCTGCACTGGTTCATTTGAATGGAATTAAATCTCCTCCTGAAATGTGTGGGCAGAGTCCTAGAAGTAAAGGCTTATCTCAGAAATTATTCCAAGAAAGATAAATTTTAAATAGTTATGTAAGGTTTGTTATGCCACATTATTCACTGAAGTGCTTAACTCAAGAAGCACAAACACAGGCTATTCAGTTTTAAAAAGCATAATAATTCATGTGAGGAGCACTCGGGTGTTTGTCAATCTTGCTACAAGAGACTACCTTCTATCCCCCAGGTCCTCCCAGATGCCTGTCAATCCTACAGCTTGGAGGAAGTCACCTTTGTAGGCCTTATGAAATGAATCATAGAATCACAGACTGGTTTGGGTTGGAAGGAACATTAAAGCTCACCCAGTTCCAACCCCCGCCACAGGCAGGGACACCTTCCACTAGACCAGATTGTTCCAAGCCCTGAACTTCCAAAATGCTTGATCTGTAGGGACAGACACTGCAGCTATGCTAGCACATCCCAGCCAGCTGTCCAGACATTGCTTCCACTTTCTAACCACAGTGTGATTGCACTTACTTTTAGTATACTCTGTAAAACCATCTTTTCCAAGTTCCAGTATCATTTTCTGCTTCCATCTTTCCAGATAAAAGGCTTGCTGTGGAGAAATAGTCTGTTGAAGAATATGAGTAACACTGGGCATTTTTGTCTTGTTAATCTCTTGTAGATGGATTTTCACGGGGAAATTTGAATCACTGTTGAGAAGGGGAATCCTCTTGTTCGGGTTTATTAACGGAACCCAATTCTTTGGAGCTTTTGTTTCAGCTTTAACTGGACATTTGTGTTGTTTTGGTGGCCCATATAAAAAATTGTCTTCTTCAAATATTGTCTCCGGTGTTTGGGCACTGGTTTTGTAAGAGGTCACAGAGGAGACCAAATTATTGTATTTTTCCTGGTCAACTAGTTCATAGCTACTCACTTTTTTATTTTTACTATGAAGACATGTGGAAGTAGCCAGACACATAAATGGGAATTGCTTTTGGCAAAAAGGTATTTGAAAAAGTGTTTCTAGTTTCCCTGGTTTCATGCACAGTAGCTGTAGGAATTTCATTCTGACAGGAAGCATTGTGAGTAGCTGGAATTTTCTTTCTTCTGTTAGGAACAGTCTGTAGGTTACTGTATTTCCACCCTGTGGAAAAAGAAATATGTGATTTCCAGAGGCATAAAACTCTACCTCCAATCTATTTTTGCTGTGGCCATAAAGTGTCTTCATACACTTTATGCCACCAAAACTCCTTTAGGTGAGTAATAAAGTAACAGAAAGAACCAATAAGCAATGAAAAGAGGAAATGATCCTGAAAAGAACTGGTGCTGGTCCACAGAACCTGAAAGAGAGCAAACATATAATGGTTTCAAGTAGCAAAAGCTGCAGCAGAGGATGCTCTTACAGCAACAGTATCAAAACTGTCATGAAAGTAGACATGAAAAGCTGATCTGCAACAAGCAACCCTCAAAAGGAGGGTGAGGGTAATAAAATAAAAAGGCTATGCAGACAGAACGAAGCAAATTCATTGTTGTGAGGTATTAAAACCATGTAAGCCTGTAGTGGAAGCCCAGCTTAAGGGGATTGTGGCAACAAAGTACTTTTGGGAGAACAGAACAATGTTTTACTTTTCCATCCCTAGGAGAAAGATGACAGCAGTAGTATGTGCATTCTGAAATCAGGAGATGTGAGACGGGGAAAGCCGAAGAAACCGGATGGACTGCAAGTACATTCAGATTCAACTAAATCAGAGTAAAAAAGTATTTTTCTAAACTCAGTTTCAAATGTGGCTGTGTGCCAGAACACTTAAAAGTTGAAAAGCAAAACCAGTGTACCAGAAATATTGTTCCCAGCATAGCTTTCAACACTGCTTTGGAACCGCTGTGCTAAGCCCTACAAAAGTTTATGCACTTGTGAACACTTGAATAGTGGCATTTAAATCAACACCAAACATTTGCAGAATTGAGGCCCTATTCTCCTACTTAAAGTTATCTGCTTACCCTGATAAAGTTCCCTTCCACCCACTACAAACAAAAAAATGCAGGCAATGCACACTGCCAACTATTGTTGGAATTTTGTTCCTGACAACGCTTAAATGTTACTCGTTGCTTTTCCCACACTTCTTAACCAACGCTTCACACACTGCCCAAGCCATAGGCACCACGGACAACAAAAACATAGCAGGAGGAGTTATCCTGTATGGACAAATCCTGTGCTCAAGCAGAACTACAGTGACACCAACGTGTGGCTGCAGGCATAGTCCCAGACTGATTTAGGTTGGAAGGGACCTTAAAGCTCACTCAGTTCCAACCCCCTGCCATGAGCAGGGACACCTTCCACTAGACCAGCTTGCTCCAAGCCCCGTCCAACCTGGCCTTGAACACTGCGAGGGATGGGACAGCCACAGCTTCTCTGGGCACCCTGTGCCAGGGCCTCAGCACCCTCACAAGGAAGAATTTCTTCCTAATCTCTCATCGAAATTCACTCAGGAATAAGAAGCCCTGGTCAGGCTGCCCCCCCCAGCCGGCCTGCCCCCTTCAGCGGCCATACCCACCCAGCCCTGGGAAGTCCGGCCGTAAGGCCCGCTCGGTTTCAAACCGGGGGCACGGGTGGGCACACGCTTGCCGACTGAGGTGCAGGGATCGACCACGGGCAGAGGGAGCTGCAGGCCCAGCTGCCGGGACAGGCCGCTGCATGCCCTCCGCTCACCAGGGCCAGGTGGAGACTGCCGCTGAGAGCGTGCCCCTTCACCTCCCCACCATAGCCGCACAGCTCCAGCTCACCTTCACCTTCTCCCCCTCCCCACGCTACAGAGCGCTGAAGGTTTTCACCGAGGCGGCCCCAGCCGCAGCCCCGTCACGAACACCATGCCCAGGGCCACCGTTACCTCAGGGACGCACTTCCCGCCACCGCCGCGGCCTCCGGAGCGCAGGCGCGGTCCGGCAGCCGCCGGCACCCTCAATGCACATGCGCACACCGCTGCTTGCTGGTACTTGTAGTTCCTCCTCTGCTCACGGGGTCTCGGCTCTGGAGCCCCCGAGTGCGGTGATGGGGAAGGGGGGGGATGTCTTCTCCCTCTAGCCTTATTTTTGGAGTGTTCTTTGGAAACCGTTCATGAGAATAACCCGAATCTTTAAAAGTAAGGAAAAAAGACAAACAAAACCCCAACTGACGTTTTACCGCCATCTTGGATGAAGGCAAGCGGCACACTGCCCTCACCCAATATGGCCGTCGCACCGCGCGGAGGCCGCCGGGACGGTGGGGGTATGTCGCCGGCGGCGGGAGGCGGTGGCGGCTCCGCCCCGGGCTTATATGAGGCGGTGGCGGCGGGGGTGGGGAGGTTTGTGAGCGGTGGTTGTGGCTCGGCGGTATGGCTTTGCTTCGGGAGGACGCGCAGAGCAAGGTGAGGGTGGCGGCCCGCGGCCGGCTGAGGCGGGGTGGTGGGAGTGCGGCCGAGCTGGTCCCGCGGAGCGTGAGGGAGCTCCTGTTCCGCCTGCGGCAGCTCCGAGGCAGCGGCAGGGGTTTACTTCTGTTCAGTTTATTGGGGTGTTTCTGCTTGGTTTCTTTTTAAGTGTTAATTTCTTTAGTCCCTATGCTGCTTGTTCCCTGCATCCAAGGTCCTATGAGAGCAGGTGGTCAGGGTGAGTGTGGGGTGTTGCCGCTGAAGGAAGAGGTGCCCAGGGAAAGGTAAAGAGGGGTGAAAGGAAGAAAAGCCGGAATGGGGAGAAGGGAAGGGCTCTGGTTGCCACAGGCAGCGCAGGCTGTGTGTGGAGCACCTTGGTGGTGGTGGGAGCAGGATGACAGGCAGGGCCTGGGCCTGTTGGGGATGGAGGAGCTGGACCTGTTCGTCAGGGTTTGTGGTTGGGCATTAGCAGTGAAACGCTGTAAGTGCTTTTGCCGAGGTGCTTAAATTTTCAGGCCAGCTCGTGTGCCTGTGCCCAGCCTTCCTGGTGATGTGGGTTTTGTTAACCTGGCTCTCAGCTGTCCCTTCAGTTGTGCCACTTCTTTCCTTTGCTTGCTACACCGGTAGCAGACTTGATTTTCCTTTCTCTGTGGTAGCGTTGAAACTTTAAGTGCAAAGGAGGCTCACGTCTGGTCTTTGAGGGAGTAGGGGGTGTTGCTCAAAGTGAAGACTCGAAACTTTGCAGAGGAAATGCAAATTAAATGCAAAACTGGGAACTTCGTGAATCAGTGTGCATGTATGCTGGCAGTGCTTGGAGTTATTTCTCATGCTGGAGAAGCTGCCTGGCTTAATCTACCTAGTTTAATAACTACCCCTAACACACATTGTATAGAAGGTAAGCCAGTTCTGTAACAGTCTGTGAGCTGCCTATTTGACTTTCATATTGTTGCAGTAGCTTTGCACTGTGACTAAGCTTAACTTACTTGTGGGCAGATGAGATGTGTCTTACACTGTTCAGGGAGCTTGAGTCTTTTCGTTGTGTTTTCTCTAGCTTTTTGGAAGATGTGTATTGGCTGACTTGAGAGCTAAGAATACACCTACTTCCAACTTTCCTAGGTAACTTCCTTGTATATGGACAACTTCAATATGTACAACTTTTCCTGCATATGACTTTTAAAACTATCTTGATCCAGCCGAATAGGCAAATCTTTGTTGAGCAAGTGTTTTCCTGTTACTTGTTTTGAGCTGAATGAGCCAGTGCTTTAACTTTTTTCTGCTGCATGTGAAACTCCTAGTATTGTGGTGTCTGCCACTTGAGAATGAGTGCAAGCCTTTATAGGCTTGCGGGACCTGCTGGGGAAGGTAAAGCATCAACTGTCTTTCAGCAACTGGTAACCTTGAGTGTTTGTGTGTCATTCTGAACTTCACAGGAATATTGGGGGGAGGGGAAAATGTTCCTACAGTGAGGGCTTGAGTAGCTTTAAGCTCTAATGCTCAATGGCCAAAGATTAACCAGCTTGTGTCAGGTAGGGCTGCCTTGGGATTCCAGCAGCAAGGGGGAGGATAGAAATACTCCCGTCTTTGGTGTTTCCTTACCTAAACAGGAACAGACATGTGGAACTGGTGTGTGGCCAGTAGATAAAGCCTATGCCTATAAAGAAGCTTCATTAGGTATTAACCTTGAACAGGACTCATTGGTAAGTATAAACTAAAAACTGACCCTGAGGTGGCAAAGCAGGAGAGGCTCAGGATATGTAGGAAGAGGGAGGGGGAGTAGGATAAGGGTGACTGGAAGTGCAGTGGGAAAGATGGTGTAATGTGTCATGGAGAGGAAAAGACCTTCAGAAAGCAAGGCAAGTAGTGGGACTGCCAAGCTAAACTCAGTGTTTCTTAATGTCAGTGGCTTGATAGCATTTTAAAGGCTGCAGTCTGCAGTTAAACTGCTCTAGATAGAAATACTGAGAGAGTATTGTAGCCCCTTTTTCTCAGAACAGTCAGAGAAATAAAAATGGTATGTCATTGTCTGTGACTTGCTGCTATCACTCCTGAACAGTGGTTCTTCGTGCTAGAGAACTTCTCCTATATGTTCTGTAAACAGAGGAAAAATGAGAGCCTACTAGATATTGCTTGTGTTCTGCAACAAAACTGCTTGTGTATCCTGCTGGGCCTGAAAGCAAGGAGGGAGATGAACTGCCAGGAAGGAGAAAGCTACTGGATAAAGAGAATGTACTGTTAAGGGCATTTAGAATCCTAGACTGGTTTGAGTTGTAAGGGACCTTAAAGCTCATCCAGTTCCAACCCCTGCCACAGGCAGGGACACCTTCCACTAGAGCAGGTTGCTTCAAGCCACATCCAGCCTGGCCTTGAACACTGCCAGGGATGGGGCAGCCACAGCTTCTCTGGGCACCCTGTGCCAGCTCCTCAAGATCGG
>JAVHNF010023723.1:5086-50493 GCA_034783455.1 Micropsitta finschii | reverse complement strand
TGTTTCCCAGTGAGTTGCTAGTATTATTTTCTCTTTTTCCTCTCTATCTTTGTTTACTTCTCTCTTCACTCTGTCCCACTGTGTGCAAAAACCTAGCTGAAGTGGGCCTTCCATCACAGGAGTGCATAGATGGCTTCTTCGATACTTTGTCCATGCCTCAGATCTCTGTATCCTTTCAGGACCAGATGCACATCCTTTTAGGAGTGGTCATTTTATTATTTCATGAATCTGTTGAGTACTCCCAGTGGAATTTGGTAGTTCTACGTTATTTTTAAGTCTCTTCCTCTGTAACCTTGATGGTTATCACTTCCAATGGTTTCTTTCTGTGGCAAAACACTTCAAAGCCTTTTCCCGATTTGCCTTTTTCTTTTTTTAGCATAGATGGAAAGGATTCTAGATCAACTTTCTTTTTGAGAGTAAGAGGAGTTAACCTCTTCCGAAATCTGACAGCAATCCCTAATTATCCTTCAAGGCTTTCTCCATACTTTTCCCCATTTGACTTGAATATTCGCCATGCAGACCTATGTTCAGTATTCCAGAGGGGAAGAAAATTGCTGTGCTGCTTTTTTGTTTGTAGTGATGTTTTATTTGGTGTGTATGGAATGTATTTGATTTGGAGAACTTAAATGAATATATATTTCTTCCTAAAAAAGCCAGTTGAGGGATTGGGAGGAAGTTAATCACTGTAAGAATAATACCAGAATAGAGCAGTGTCATCACTCTGTGGAAGTTATATTTATTACATTAAATAATCAGTATAGAGTGGATTTGAAAATATGTAAATTGTGGTATAACAAATGCTTTAAATGTTGGGATTTAATAAAACTTTATTTGCTCATTAAGAAAGATGCCTCTGAGGACCTTTTCTTTTGTACCGGTATTTACTGTAGCGGTTCATGGTGAATCGTTCTAACACACTAGTTCTGTTTGCCAATGAAAAGGTACTGACAACAGACGCGAGTAGTTTGGGGAAGTCTTGCACCAGCACTGTGGGGCATGGCGGAAAGTGGGAAAGGTAAGGCCACTTAAACTTGCCTCATGCCTCTCCTAGGGGGAAGAAGTGCATTTTGAAGAGATGAGGATGTGAGGTAGAGAAATGGAACCCTGCAAGGGAAGAGAAAAGATACTGAGAGGACTTTTGGGGAAGGAGCAGAAGAAAATGAGTGGCTTGTGTTTATCAGTTTTGATACTTGAGCTTTAGGATAGAGTAGGGGCGTTCTACTGTTGAATGGTCTCCATAAGAGGTTCTAGAAATACTCATGGGTGGAAGGGTTCACTGAAGATTTGTATCCACGTTTGTTTGCTTTCCAAGTAAGAAAAAAAAAAAACCCTGTTTTGTAAATTTGGAGTTAAATAGTTTTGCATGCTGAAGTTACTGATTTTTATTTTTTTTTCCTATGGTGAGGGACATGCACATTCTAAAGTGTTCAAAAAATGTTAAGGTTGCACAAATAAGTTCTTGTTTGATTTAAGAAAGGACAAATCATGTAGTTCTTTTCCAAGCGGGTATGTTCTGAGCACGTAAGATACAACATTATATCATTGCCTCCAAGGGTCCGGATTTTCAGCTGGGCATTAATGTGATGTGGCACGAATGAGCTGGCATCCTAAAGAGCGCACTGAGTTTGTGTCTGTTGAATGTGCTTACCAGACTAGCAGACCTGCTACCCCATCTTCTAGGGAGAAGGAGTGGGAATGAATTCCATGCATATTGATAATGGTGAGTACACAGCATTAACAGCACCAGGCATAAATTCATGATGAGAACTGGTTTGGTTGTAAGGCCTGGTCTGCAAGCAATAGCTAGAGTCATGCACTGACCATAAAAGAATGTTGTAAGCGAACCTGATGTTTGTTACAATGGGCAATAAATGAGATGAGTCAGAGCAAGTGTTCTGGAAGCTTCCTCCTTCTCCTCACCCACATAGTACTATTGTAGTAGGGAGTGTATGTGTAAGAAAGGGGATGTACAGTTATGGTCACAGCTTTAAAAGTGTGGCATCTAAATGGCAACTGGTTCAGTGATGATAAGCATAATTAATACCTTCTTCTCATAGTTTTATGAAAAGTCTTATTTCTCTGCCAGAGGTGTCTGTCCCCTGAGGATGCTGATTCAACATTGATAATCTCCCAACAGTTACCTGCCATGAATGGAGCAAAGTGTCTTTTTCATAGGCCTCTGTAGTTAGTCTGAATGAGGGGGATAAAATCCTCTTTCAGAGGGAAGCAACAGCAATTTATTTTTGACTCTCCTCCTTTATTTCCAAGGATAATGGTTTTTCAATGTGCTTTTTCCCTAATGCCGCTTTATTTTTAAAAGCGTTGCAGAATTTTGTTGCTGCACTTGAGTTGTGTGTTTCATTTAGTCCTGATCATTTTGAAGCTCTCAGTTCTGCACTAATGCTGTGATTTGTCACAGTGCCCTAGAGTAAAATCCAGCTGTACAGTAGCTGCAGTAATAACCTATCACAATGCTTGTGGCCATGCATTCTATCTGAAAAAGGCAGATGTAAGCTAATATTTTTACTAACAAGGTTGCTCGAGCTATGCAAAGAATGTAGATGTGTGCATCCATAATGCAAAGGAAACAAAATGACATACAATATCCTGCTTAATACAGGCTTTCTTAGCTCTCAGTTTGTGTGTGCTGAGAACATGATGATTCTCAGTCCCTCCTCCCACTTTTGGTATTCTCATGCAAATCGGGAGGCACTCCTCCGAAGTAAATATTTCTACACTGTAAAATTATCGTAAATGGAAAATTAGGCTTTCTCCTGCCATCTGCTCCTCGAATCTACAGAGCTAGCGCAGCTATTTGATTAGGGATTTTAAATGGCTTTGTTGCAGGGATGTTTCTCTGCTCTTGGGTTTCTTGAGAGGAAGCCAGAAGCATCTCTGGCGGCTGGGGATGGAGGCGAGTGAGGGGTCCCACCTACCCTATTCTGGGTGCTCAGGAAGCCCAGCTTGTCTGTGCCTTTTAACAGCTCTACCCAGTAACAGTGGTTCTTGTTAAGTTTTGATGAGTGTAATGTTTATCTCGCCAGTGTAAGGAGATCTACATAGTTTGCTGCTTTTGAGCAGATTAACTGGGCGTAGCTGCACGTGAGGAATTTAACACTGATTTGGTGTTTGGCCTGTGTAGAAAGGCTGTACAAACCTTTTAATTAATCTGTTCATGCAGCTCTGTTATCTGTCACAGGTTGGGTTTTGTTAAAAGTTGAAGATCAGGGTAGGTTTCTAATGATTGTTAAAAAAGCTTTTTTGTCAATCTTAAACTAAAAAATGTAGATTAGCTTTTCACTCTGTCTATAGGCTTAACGTATAAAGAAGCTACACCTGTAATTCTACTTTATTATTTCCCAGTTGGTGCTGTGTACGGTGTCTGTATGTGTGTGAGAAGGAACCTTGTTAAACTTGCAAGACGTAGGCATGGTCATAACTCAAACCATGCAGCTCCACAGAGCAGTCTGTGACCAGACTGATATGACATTATACCACTTCTGTGTATAGATGGTGCTATGGCAGGAGGCTGAGGAGCCTAAGATTGGATAGGTATCTTTGGTTACCTAAATAAATGGGCTTAGTTTATCTTTGTTCCTTCCTTTCAGAACTACAAGAACTATATCATTTTGTATCATTATCTTGTGCTGACAGAGTAGGTTTGCCTTTACTCTGCATACTATGTTGAAGGATCTACCTGTGTTTAACAAATCTCTTATATTAAGTACTAGCTATTTTAATATTTTTAAGTGCATCTGTCAGATTGTGATTTTCTCTTTTATTCTCAAGGGAGTAAAACTGCTTAGTCAGTGGGTTTCTATACTTGTAACACAAAGGTGAATGAAAGAAACAAAAGGAAGCATCTTATCTTGTCAGGCATGATGTTACAGATTATGAAAAGTGATATGATTGTCTTATCTATGTTTAGCAATGTGAACTTTTTGTTTAATATTTCTAACAGGTTGAACAATATATTTTTATCTCTTTGGAAGCATTATTGTTTAAAGTATGTATCTTTGCCATGAATCTTCACGTGGAAGGGAGAATAAAAGTCTGTGTCTTGAACATCTGATGTTTTGTTTTGGGTTCATCTTTTTTTTCCTGAAACTTCCAACTGTTAAAAAAAAAATATAATTTTGCTTGAGTTAACACATTTCGGAAGGGTTAGATCCTTTAAACTAGGATTATTGGCGGGGAGAGGAAGGAAGGAAGGGAGGGGAAAATCCTTTCCTGAGAGCTTGAGATGGCTCCTAACATATCTGCACAGTACTGCAACCAAGTAAATAAAAATAATAATTGTTTGACATGATAGCTGTTTTAGCCAATTTTTTTTCTCTCCCATTTCTGAAGTCTTCATTAAAATTGATCTTTGCTTATTGCATGAGATTGTTTATAACAAAGGAAGTCAGTGGAGAATAGGATCTTTTTTTACTGGCTTTCCCTCATGGCTCTGTTTCCAGCTCCTTACGACTTTTTCTGTTTCCAGCATCTTATAAATGTTTTTCTCTGTTTCTACCTCAGATTATTTTTAAAACAGCTTACTTAGGGGACAGTGTGAAGGCTTGTGAAGCTGTAGTCCTAATGGATAGCCGGATGGAGGTGTTTTGATCTTGAATGAAGTGTGTTGGTCAGAAGTTTTACAGAAAGCCAAGAGAACCTCTGCTCTCGGAAACCTTGTTGAAGTAATTGTTGGTTATTTTGCATACGTTTCAGAATTGCAGTGTACTGTGGTAATTATAACAGCCTTGCAGAGGCCACTGTATTTGCAGCTTCCTGAACCAACAGGAAGGGGAAGGGATAAGTTACAAATAGAGGAGAAATGTGGAGAGGGGAACCATGGGTTAGATAAGCATGAGCCTTCTAACTTAGGAAACATATGCACAACAGAAAAAATCATGTGGTTTAGGGGCTGGTTACTGTGATTAGCATAGGTTTAGCCCTGTTTTACTCAAAAGACTGCAGTTAAAGCACTGTAGCAGCAGCTGTGTATTTACACACAAAGTAGTCTTAAGTAGCAGTTGAAGGAATAGAATGCTGGGGAGGGATCACTTTAAACAGATTCAGGATGAACTAGGTTCATGACAGTTTGAGTTAGCTTATTTGTAGTAGTTTAAATGAAGTAAAATTTATTACAGTTTATGTAGATTGAGTTTTAACAATAACTTTATACCAGTTTTAAGGCCTAACCCTGTGCAGTTAAGACGCGCTGCCTTAAAAATGTTTTGAAGTGTTGTAAGCTTTTTAAAACAGAAATATATTTACAACACTTCAAAAGAGTCTTTTTCTGAATTTATGGTGTAGCATGAAGATATATCAGCTCCATGGTATGTTGCAAAATAAGAGCTGATAATTACAGATGTGTATAAATATGAGTATAAAACATAGTACCTTATTTGTTCGTTTCTCCTCATAAAAGCAGTGTTGTTCACTTAGCCATAATAGTTTAGGAAATCACTGGTGCATGTCTTGTTTAAAATATTCTGCTTTAGAAAAATGGTATGTCAAATAAAGTAGGTGTTCTGATTTTACATACTTGGTTGGTAGAACTGTAGAACTTTGAGATTGCAGTGGAAACAAATAATATATTGTTCTGGGGAGCCTCATTTGGGCTTAATTTTCTTTAGTTCCTTGGTTGAAGAACAGCAGAAACAGCAGGGCAAGGTGAGCATCAGGCTTAGTCTACCCTGACATTTACCTGTTTGCGAAATGAAATTAAATGCTTCTTTAAAGCAACTAAATAGATGTAATTTTTAATTTTATAATGGATTGTTTCTTACTGGCAATGGCACTTTCACACCTTATTCTAACCTTTTTTTTCTGTTTCTCCACATAGACAAGGAGGGGATTTATTTCTTTTCTTACCTTCCATTGTTTTCTGTTCTTTTATATCTGAATCTCCTACAGCATATGGTTCTTTGCTTCAGGAGAGTGGAAACATGACTCCTTAGGTTAACTACAGCTCATATATTCTGTCATCTGGGTACTACGGTATAACAATGTTAGAATTCAGTACTGTAGGATACCTGAGGTGTGTGTGTGGCACTTCCATTTTTAGTGTGCTCAGAGAGTGAAATCTAGGATTCAGGTGTGAGTTTGGGTGAGTGTTACAGGGAGCTTTTCTCAGAATTGTTAGTTACTGCAGGGCACCTTTTTCATGCCTGAGGTGTTAGCAGTTCCCGGGAAGGCTGCTGCAGCTTGGTGGAGGAGTATCCAGTTACCTTTGACAATCTGAAGCAATGTTTGTAGATGTTTGAGTTGTCCTGAGATGATTTGGAATCCTGGTTTAGGGTATGTCTGACTCACAGGAACATTTTCAGGTTGTGCTCGTACCTGACAATCTGCAACAATTGGAAACCACTCATAACAGAGGGCAGGCAAGGGTAGAATCAAATCCAGATCCTTGTTTACAAATCCAGAAACAAAAGTAGACATTTTTTAAAACTGAGGGATAGAGGGAGGGGAGAACCAAAAACCATCCAAACAACAACAAAAAAAACCCCACAAAACAAAAACCAAAAACAAAACAAAACAAAAAAAAAAAAAGGAAAACCAAAACAAAACAGTGCTACAGGAGCTGAAAGTTTCCTTTAACTTGTGTGTAACCCTGTGGCAGATGATATTCAGTCTTCCCAGGGAGACTGGTTATTGTGCAACCCTGTTGCCTCAGGTTTTCTTCAGAGAAGAGACTGATTGAAGGCTCTGTATTTACTTTTATACTTAACCCGTTTGGAGGGTAAGGGGTAGAGGTTTCCTTTTGTATTTTTGAAGTCAGTGATGCCTTTTTTGTTCCACCTTCTTTCATCAGGTCATAGTTTGGTTTTTCCTGCTTTGGATGTAGTAGTGTCTCTTGGGCATCACCAGGTGTTACCCTGCCTGCCCAGGTGTTGGAGTGCTCTTCAGTTAAGCACTAAAGAGATGTTTGGTGAGTTGCAAAGGGTTTTGCATGCTATGACGGATGAATTTCAAGTCTTGTGGTGGTTTATCTTTCTCTCCTACCTATATGTGTAATTTGTTAACAGTGCTTTGAAGAGTTGTACAACAGTTTTTTCTCTGGGCTATTACTAGAGTGGGGGAGACCCTGTTACTCTGACTGCTGTAGGTATAGCCTGTGTGCCCATCTTTCTAGGTGGCAATGGTGACCTGTTGTGAACGATTTTTATTGCTACTTACATGTGTTTGTTTTTCTGGCTTAGCATAGCTATTCACTTGGCTAAGGTTTTAAATAACCGAATATGACATGAAACTTTAAAGTATGTAGTGTAGAAGTAATGTACAGTCATACTTGTGTTAAGTTGACCCACTGCAGCTGTGGTGTGGGAGGGGAAGGGTAGAGTGTGTGTGCCATGCATATTTGAATGCACTGCATGGCCAGGATCATGCCTCCTGCAAGCCCAGGGAGGCAACACCCATGCCAGATAAACCTGGTCTTCATGAGAGCTGGGCACACAGTTCCACAGATTTCTGTCCAGTACGAAAGCAAGCACCAGCAGGAGGAGATCCTTTGAAGTGTTCAGTGGTCTGTCTTCCAGATGAGTTCAAGAACAGTTCTGAAAATGTGGGTCTGAGTTTTAGGACTCTTGCTTATGCCAGTGCATGTTTACATACCCAGTGGCACCACTGCCTGTGGTGAGACTACTGACATGAGTAGGTGCTTACTGAGACAAGAGAACAAGAAGACTTGAATTTCCCTGATGAGAAACCTGAGATGATTAGTTGATGTATCCTAGGGCTGGAATTAGACTGACATTCAGTAGAATCAGATGGTATTTAAATTGCGTTAATATTTCATCTAATCTACTTGGCTTAAGATCATCATTATGACAGTACTTGTGCTTATTTAAAAATACTTTGCATAATTTGGGAAAAAACATTAGTTAGTAGCTGAGCAGTTGTATTTGATAAGTAACCTTTGTAACACGGGCAGTTTTGGCTTTTCTTCAGCATTCCAGGAGATGTGGCTCTGGATGCTAATGCTTACCAAAACTGGATTTCTAAAAAAGCATCTCTGCAGTGTTTAGCTTAAACAAAAAGATAAATAATTGTTTTACTGTCTCAGCAACAGTGCTTCCACTGCACACGCACGCATGTAAATATTCCAGAATTCAGGACAACTTTTGAAAGGAGAAAACCAGAAGTATCCTGCAGTACTGAAGAGCTATAGGATATGTTTGAAAGCTTGAGTAATTTTTATGACAAATAATACCAAGATGTAATTCACCATGTAGAATTTCAGTTGGTTAAAGGTGCTAGTGAAATTTAGGGCACACCATGGCACCAGCAGAAGAGTGCAGTGGCTTTTTGGTTTTCTGAAACGCACTAGGAGCTGTCTTCATTTGCAGTTACAATATTCCATGATCCTATGGATGTTAATGCAAGATGGAAATGATTGAGGAAGTCATTAATTGTTCCAGCATTATGTTGATATTATAATTGCTATAGTGACAAAATCAGGTTAACTTTTAAACTAGATTTTGTCAGATTGCCAACAAACATGCTGTTCTTAGATCTGTCAGGTGTGGAGTGTCGTGGTCTTGAGGAAGTCATCCAGGGCTGAAGACTGGCTTACTCATTAGGAGAGGCGCTTTGGCTTTTGATGTAACCGCTCTTTACATGTTCCAGTGACTTGCTAGGAGTTTCCTTCTCTGAAGCTCCTGCCCATTTTGTGCTTTCTGTTTTAATGTTTCACTTGCAACTTCATTGTTGTTTTAGCATTGTTGATATATGGGTTTGTATTCCAGGATATAATATCATAGAACGAAACATCTAGCCTAGCTGTGTGTTTTATTTTTCTATCAAAAGACCTTTTTTTTTTCTTGGTGCGACACTTCTCTAGTGACCCTCTTTCAAAATTATTGAATCCTCAGAGCTGGTTTCCATCTTCACCTTCTTCCTCCCCTGAAATAAGTGCTGTGTTGAGTCATTGTCTTGGGTGATAATAAAGGTCCCTGGTCAGCCACACCTATAAAGTTCGTTCAAGGACAGTGTAGGAATTAAGAGGGTGACATGAAGTTCAAATTGTGCTGTCAACAATATTTTGGATAATTTTAGGTAAATTGTTTAGGTTTAGCTCTTCAAAATGTATTTGTTAATAGTTTCCTATATCCCATAGATTTTTGCACAGGAATGTACTAACATCTGGAAGTGGGTCAGATATTACAGCAGTTAGGACTAAATATCTTAAATATATATATATGCACATGCACACGTATAGAGATGATGTATGTTTAAGTCTGTCCTCTAAAGCTCAGGGTAGAGCAGACTGTTCAGAATGATAGAATTTAATGTTCAAATTCTGACTGTCATTTACTGAGCGAGTAGTTTTTTTTACTGTCTGTGAGAATGTTCACGTGAATACTATTACTGATATTTCCAGGTTAATAACAGTGGCAGAGTTTGTTTTGGCAGGAAACTGACTGGTAAAGCTGTCTAGAACTCTGGTTTTATAAAGGAGTAGATTTTTGGTTTTCTGTTAGCTATGGTTGTCTTTATTTCTAAGCGGAAGTTTAGTGTGCAGAAAGGCAGACTTCAACCATGAAAATATTACTCAGAATGGGAATAACTCTGAAGTTCTGCAGCCTAGATTTTGCAGAATTTTTATCTTGATGGCTTTAGTGATTTTTGTGGCCTTATCATTCTTACTAAATTAACTTTTTTTTTTTTTTTTTTTTCCTTCTCCTCTGGGAAGTCCTTATTCCAAGATTTTGTTGTCCCATTTCAATTTTGAAACCCAATTAAATTGTATAAATTCAAATATTTAGTTTATTCTTATAGGAAATGCAGTGTAGTCTTTCAAGTTCAATTTACTATGAATTGTTGTAGCAAACTAATGATGACTTGCAGTATTAGTATTAAACATCCAGTGGTTGCAGGTTAATAAGCTCCAAGGGTAGGACTGCAGCTAAGTGGAGCTGAATGTGCTTATTAAAAAATACAAAATGGCTGTGGTGTAGGACAAACCTGAAAGCAGTTGCTAGGGACTGTAGCTGTGCAGTGAGTGGAGGCAAGTGGTTAATTTATGTCAAAATGCTGGCTGTTAGCTGGGCAGATTCTCTTTCACTGCAGTGTTTTAAAGGTAACTGTCAAGTCCAAGTGTACTTATCGTAAGTATTTTCCTTTATCTGTAACTTTCTAATGTGTTCAGAGGTGTGATTCCTCAGTTGAATTCTTGTACCAGGGACAAGAACATGACTAATAAAGCTGTGGATGAGTTGGGCTCTGTGCCCAACTGAACTGGTTTATTCCTGACTAGTGTTTGACATAATGTTCATCTCTAGGCATAAGTAGCACTAGACATGGTTCAAGTGAAATATCCCTTCCCCTTCCAGAGATGGAGGCTCTCTAATTGCAGGTGCTGCAGTTGTATGTGCCAGCTGTGCTCATGCATGCCCTGCTGACTGCATGGGCTTCTGAATTCATTAGTGACTGCTGTAAGCACTGCTGGTATCACTTCTGTGAATTTAGCTATAACTGTTTATATGTCTGAGACTTAACCCGTGCTGCCAGGACCAGTTCATCTTGGCACTTGAATTCCTCATATATTTAAAATGTTGTATTAATTGTGTATCTGGAAGCTTTCTGAGGTGTTATCTAATTCTTGTATTTTTTCATTTCAGAATTAAGTCATCTGTAGCATCTATGAAAATGATTCATTGTGCAGTCAGACACACAACCCAGCAGCTATTTGGGGTGTTGCTTTCTCTAACTTTTAATATGCACCAAGGAACAGCATTCTGTATTTGCTAAGCATACCATTGCTAAACATTTGTAACTTAGCTTTAAAACTATGTTTCTGGATGGAAAAGGAATCATTTATTATTGTGCACTATGATTTTTAATTTAGAGTAAGTTGTTGCTTTTATTGTGCTGTGTGAGTTTGACATCTGAATGCTATTCTTCACCACTTAAGCCCACTTTTACTTCAGAATTAAAAATCTCTTACAGTTAAAAGCTATGTGCATGAGATAAAACTGTAGTTTGCAAAGGAAAAGTTTCTCTCTTGCTTCAAACCAAATAGTGAAATTTCAAATTAGAATGCAAAATGTGAGGAAAATTGATGAGTACTGTGGAAGTGAGTGAGAATTGCTCTTCTGATTGCATTATTCAGATATAAATTATAGATTTCAAGGAGAACAAGGAATGACAAATAATACATAAGCACACGTGTTTTCTTGGATGTGCATGCACAAGGATTTTGGGAAGGTTGTAATTTGTAAAGAGAAAATAGAATGTTTTCAGCAGTCAGAAAGTATTGGATCTAATAAGTGATAAGCATTTACCAAAACACGATCCTTTAAAGAATGAGAAAAGACTGACTGGGTATGTTTCAGATAAGGAAAATCTGACCCTAAGGCCAAAGCAGCATTGCTGCATGTGGTATGTGCCCAGGATTTCACCAAAGTTTAGCAGACAGGTTTGTGCTTGCTGCTTGTTGCCTTACATGTAAGGCTTAGTTACAGATACAGGTACTACATGTATTTGCTGCAGTAGTGTTTTTTATGAAAAAGCAAAGTTGTTTTAATTCCTGATTGTTTGACAGCCTAATGCTGTTTTGTTACCACTTTAATAAGTCAGCACCAATAGTAAAATGCAGCACTGTGAACCATCAGTCATGTCTCTGTCTTGTTCCTGTCCCTTCTGCCTTCTCTCACACTTGCAGCTCTGGGGAAATCCAGATCACAGAGCTGATTGAGCTGAGACACATAGGGCATCAGTTGCCTCCGTTGCGCTTTGGTCTTCCTAGCCAAGCTGTGGGAGAGGTTGGCTTGAAAGCTGAGCTGCCAGCAGGGCCAGCAAAATCATCTTTGTTCTTTACGAAAGCCAGCTTACCAGACCAGCAGATCTAACCACCAGTGTTAACAGCTTTTTGACTTTCTTATAGCACCCTTTTCCTTTTCCCTATCTGCATGTCCTAGATCTCTCAAAGTGCAGTTTCTACTTCACAACTTTATCAGGAATTGGCTTTCCATGTTAAAACACCCTATCAATAACAGTTAAAAGATTTCAGCTTTCGGTGCTGTTCTTAGTTGACCCAATGCCATGTTCAGATCATCAAAAGTCAGCACAGGCAAATCATCACTTACGTGCAACTAATCATCTACTGGGAAACTCCAGCAAAAGTTACCTACCCTTGGAAATCTTGCCCTAGTTCTTATGTATGACTCTTCAGTTTTAATCTTGCCTACCTTTGCAATTTCAAGAATTTCATCCTACTGAAGGAATACTGGTTTCCTTATACATAAAGAGAAGCAAACTACTATTTATAAAAGCAGGCTCACGTGCTGGATTTTGCTCTGCTGAGCTTTGCAAACTCCTTGCTGTGTTTTATCAAGTCCCCGGATTTGATGGAACAGTTGTGTTCTCAGTGTTGCAGTGGATTTAAGGCAGTTCACCGTATAAAAAGACTATTCCTCATCTGTACACCCTCGATCACTTGCATTTAGGAAGATATTTACATTTTAATAACTTTACATAAAGAGGATTTGGTTTACGAATTCATTAAGTTCCCTAACTGCTAATTTTAATTTAAAATTAGTTATGTTCCTATTTATGGCTTAAAATTCAAAAGTTCACCCACTGATTGTCTTAAATTGGTACTCCGCAACTTTGTGCTTTAAACAGACTTCCAAAGTCAATTTCTCTGGGTGGTGGGGGTAGACGTGCTGCCCGAACTGGCTTTCATCAAACAACAACAGAACAGTTTTGCTAGAAACAGCCTGGATCTGTTGAGACTGATGCTGAGCAAATGCCAACAAGCCCTGCTGGATCCAAGTTGAATGGAATTAAATAGTATTTGTACTATAGTAAGCATTGTGTTCTGGGGTATCCTAGTCCCTGTTTCCTCAAATTGTGCTGGAAAAGTGATCTCTCCATTAAGCATGCCAGTAATGAAACAAGTTATATGTGTATTGCCGTAACGTCTGAAACTATCCTTAGAGAAACAAAGTAAGTGCTCTTTTTCCAATCCTGTGCATAAAATTGTTTAGCTGGAGAGAGGAAAAAGATGTTGAAGAGCATGATCACAGAGTACTGTGAGATGTAACTGGTGTGCTGATAGGAAACAGGAGAAGAAAATGCTTCCCTTCAAGTTTTAGGAAACTAAACCAAGCAACAGTTGTAGGTTAGGAATTTGGAGACATCTGGAGATGAGAATTATGACTTCCTTGTCATCTTTTCCAGGAGAAAGTTGTCCAAATGTCAACATTTTCCTTGTACTCTTCAGAGTACATCGTTTTAGAAAAGCAGGTCATAAAAGCTTGTGGAAGGGGAAAGCAGAAAAGTGCATGATACTTAGTCCTCAGTGTTCAGACAACCTATAGTTTGGTTCAGGATTTCTCAAATCTAAAAGAACGTAGAAGCTGTATGCGTGTATACTCACACAGAGACTTTTTAAGGGCAAAAGGGCAGGGTGGTGATAACTCAGAGAAACATTCATAGTTTCTTGCTGTCAAGCTACATTTTCTGCTACTATTTCCTGATCAGCTGAGGCCATCCTGAGTTGTCTGTACCATCTTAGCAACATTTTCTGTAGTAATAGCAGCCACAGAAAAGTATTGCTTGGTATCTGAACTGCTCATCAACCGGATGAGTTGTTCTTGTTCCTGTCTTTCCCAGGAGTTAAACATAGCTGCTTTTGTCATGCTAAACTGACTGTAATTTGTTCTGTGGTGCCTGTGCATGGGTAAGTCTCCACGTGTTACAAAAGAGAAAGTTGTGCAAATCATTCTGGGCATGACAGACCAGTCCTTTTTTCCTGAAGAGCAGAGGCTGTCCTGTGTGTGACTGTGTATTATGTCATACACACGTAGAAAACGGACCTTTTATGCCACTTACACTGAATATGCTACAGTAAACATTTGGCCAAAAAGGCTAGATGTGGTGGTCTTTAGTGTAGCTGGGTAATAGTGCAAGATATGTCTGAGAAATGTCAAAAGTTGACTGTTATGCATTGGCCCCAAAAACTTAGAAACAATTGTCCTTGATGCTAACTTCAGGTCTTCCTGCACACAGCTTTTTCTCAGCTCTGGCTTTAAATTGCTTTTGCTGGGTATAAGGCATGCTTAAATCATTATGGTATTCATCGCCTTCCATGAGAATACAGCTAACAGCTTGTCCATTCTGGAGTTGTTAACACACACATAACTGCACTAATGTAGTTGCATTAATGAAAAGCTTTAAGTACTCCTGCCATGTCTCACCCATGCTGCGAGCAGCTTGCATGGTGTTTGCAACACTCCTCTTCTGAGTGGGAAACGATGCAAGAGGCAAATGTTTTTTAAAAGCAATGAAGTTCAACTCCAGTTCTTTTCTAATGAGATTTGAGCTTCTATGTTTTATTTTAGGAAACCATGGAGAGTCTGGAGAGTCATTTAGAAGGCTTCAGGAATTTAATTTGCAGTCTCATATGCGCAACACACATTCTCATTAAAATCTGAAGAAAAATTGGTATGCATGTCGCAGCATGCAAACCAAGTAGAGTTTGTTCCCTGGTCTCTGTGGAAAAGCCCTATGTTTAAAAGTTTTGCCAACATTATACACCTGTGTCTTCTGGTCTGTCAGCTTTATACAATGTTGAAATGTAAAAGACTCCTGGACAGATTTTGAGCTTGTGTGAATGAATGCAGAACCATTGGGTGAGTGGAACCAGCCCGATGTGTGCAAGTGCAGAAAACTGACAACTCCTCACATAATGAGTCTGACTTAAAAAGCTGCTGCCAATCTCATTCTTGTTCAAAAAATGTCTGGATTGCTAATTTAATAATACTTGGCTGCTTCTGTTCAGTTCGGTGGTTTTGCCATGAGGGAGAATTACATTTATGGAGATGTGGTCACTCTGCCCTAAAGAATTGCAAGTTCAGTGTCAGACCCTGTATTAATGTGTGTGTGTGTATATGAGTGTGTATGTGTATGTACATACACCACTTGTAGCAATATGATCTCAACCATGGGCTCCTTGAATGTCAAAGTATCATGGCAAATTTAGCACAAGCTCTTACTTTGACTTGCACTGAAATAACTGTAAGAAGTATCCTACACTTCCCTTTTATGCAATTCCAGTGTACAGAAGGCAGTGAGGTATGAAGTCCTGAAGTTGTATTTAATCTGCGCTGTTAGTGTTTCTTGAATTAGGTATGTGCTTTCCTAGTTATACCTGAGACTTGTCTTAATACTTTATCAGCAATGTTGTTTATGTAATGTTGTGTTGATTATAATTAATTGTATCTGCTGCATTTTATCATATTGCAGACTATAAGAACCATAAGGGCACTTGCTGAAATTGCAGAAGTAACAAAAAAAGAAAGGAACTTTCAGCCTAGCACAGATCATGCTGACCTTACTTCTATGGCAAATACTGTAAGGGACTGTGGAAATACTTGCAATGGAGTACTTGCAGTGGAGTAACTAGGAAGAGCAGTGATGCTTTGAGTATGTTTTCCCTGTTTTCCGTCTCCTGGAGGAGTCATTTATTCCCATGGAAAATGATGGAAGATGCTGCCATTCTCACTGAAGTAGGTTTAACTGTAACCTGGAATAGGCATATAACAAACTGCTGAGCAACAGAGTTGGACCTTTTTGGTATCTGTTACAAGAACCTTTGTGCTGTACTTGTGCAGTGTATCTACACTGTTTTGTTCTTTGCTGATACTTCTGCGGTAGTTAAGCCTGGAAACACAGTAATGTGTTAGATAATTAGAAAAGAAAAGACAGTTGCAAACTGAGTAGAAAGGATAAAATATCTAATCTCTACTTTAAAGCATAAATCATGCAGCTCAAAAGGGCCTGTTCATGGAGTTATCCAGATTTGATCTTTATGATGAAGTCTTAAAAACCTGGCTTCTTTTTTTACATTCTTTTCTTCTTTGTTTTCTCCTGACATGCCACCTTTCCTCCAGCTGGAGATGCTGGCTGCAGTGAAGTGGGTGTAGTCTGTCAGAGAAACGTTAAGATTTAGGAATGTAGAAGAAAGAGCCAGAGCCAGCTGCCTGCACTGTCCCATCTGCGTCGTCAACGAGTGGAGCAGAAGCAGGAAAAGGCTGGGATGTCCTGCACTAGGCTACTTATTTATTAAATACTGGTGTAATAGAAAGGTTGTATTGCCAAAAGAATGTACATTCTGCACTTTAAAGTGGAGGGATGCACAGTAACAATGCTCCTACTTTGATGGGTGTAATATGCTGCCCATAAGGAACCAGCAATGTAGACAAAGGGATTTTGATAGGAGTTGACTCCCTCCTACATGGTCAGGCACAAGTTCTTCAATTTATTTTTTTAACTTGCATAAACAGAAAATGACATAGTGGATCCTATGTCAGCCAAAAGAGCCATCTGTGGTCTAACCCTGTCACAAACAGTATAGCAGTAATTCCAATGCCACTGACAGTGTGGAGTTTGCCAAAAAAGCAGATGCTTCTTCTGACATGCATCTTCAATGCAGTGCCGTTTCTATCCTATAATTGCTGTCTGTGGAGGGGGGATGGGTAGGATAGCCAGATGAGCAGAATGTTGAAATTGCAGGTTTTTTTTGGAAAAGCAGGAGTTTAGAAAATAGTAATAAAAATTAAAAAGGAAACACTTAAAAAAAGAATTGTTTGAAAAAGCTGAAATAAGAGACTGCAGGATTATTGTATGTGTTTCATGAAACCTGGGACACTTCTTAAGTAAAACAATGCTCGCAAGAGCTTATCAGAAATCTTAAGTCTAATACAGGACGAAACAACAGTAAATAGAACTTCAGAAACCTTTCTGTGGTGTTTTTAACTTTTCAAAGGACAACATTTCCTTCTCTACTATTTCAAAGAGATTGACCAAATGTACTTTCTTTTTTCTTTCACTGAGGCTGCTAATCTTTGTAGTACAGCTGTGCAAGCACTACTCTGAATACGCTGAGGTATCTACATGTCTGCCCTGTGCTATTTTTAACATGATACTTATGCTCATCAGTAGCAGCTTCATGAACTGTACAGACCTAGCTGGACTAGCCACCAAACTACAACGATGGGTGGCATCCTTATTTGGTAAGAAAAGAGGATGGCCTCATGAACACTGCATTTTTTACAACTTTGTGAAATTAAAACCTTAATTACCTGTACCATAAATATGCATTCTAACATCGCAAGTAGAAGTACTTGAAAACAGTAAGTTTTTGATCGCACTGGGTATTGTCTGTGGTCCCATTTGTTGGCACTGGAGGCAGAAGTTCAGGACACCTCACGACAAAATAGGTGAGCAAAATAACAGCTGAGCTGGAGATTGGTGTTCTAATAGAAGAGTCTGTCCTCTGTGCAGAAGCAACTGCCTTGTGAGATACAGGAAAGTCTCACTGCCTGAGCTTAGTTTTGCAGGATTCACTTAGAGAAATGGTTACCTGCTGTCTTATTTTCCTACAAGGGAGCCAAAAAACACCCAGATAAATCCAGGTCTCTTACTTTCCATACATTTAAGTCCCACCTCATGGTGCAGCTTTTGGTTAGTTCTTCCCATTACACTCTTCAGTGTAGTGAGAAGATAATGCATATAGTATTTATTTTGAGATCGCAGTACACTTGTTTCCAGTTTCCATGAATGAGAAAAAAAGAATTTCCATTTTTCCTTTGTATTTTTTTATTATGGGAAGTGTCTGTTTTATTTTTTCTTAAGAAAAAAAAAAACCAAAACAAAACAGAGGAACTTTCTTACTTTGCGGTATTAGTTAGTGCACCTTCTGATCTTCAGATTTATTTTGGATAACTGTACTTACTAAGCAGTGTTTAAAACCAAAGCGCATCAGAAGCACCATGAATTTAATGACTGGAGAGGAGGGGGAAGTGATAGGATCAGTGATGCCTTTCAATGTGCCTTTTGCTCTGCTTCCTCCCCTCCCACGACAGTGCATGCTGAGAAGCTAATGAGTTTATTAGCTTAATCTCCACTGCAGTTCACACCTCACTTTTTGCTAGAGTGCTGTACAAAGGGAACTGCTGATCTAGACAGTATTTCCTTATTTTGCTGATGAAAATGTCATGTGGGACAGTGTCAGAAGACTCAGTCAAGATCTTTAGGTCTTCTGCCTTACCCAGTAAGCTGGTTGCACTGGCAGTGAAGAAAATTACATTTGTTTTGATATGATCTGCTTTTGGCATATTTGTTCTGTCTGCCTTCTTTTCTTTTCTTTTTTGTATTTTGAATCTTTTTAGGTTCTTGTAAGATAATTGTTCAATAATTTGTTCCAGAATGTTTCTGGGAATTGGAGTTGGGCTGACTGCTGTGAAATTCCCTGGGTCTTCCTCTTCCCCTTAAAAAAGTTGCAGGACATTGGCTGATGGAGAAGTGAAACTATTTATGGTAATTCTGTATGTGCTGCAGTTTGGCTGGATGTCTTTTTTCATGTTCTGGGAATTTTACAGCTTTCATGAAGTAGAACAATTGCAAAAGAATACTTGTTTTCTTTGATTTGTCATCTGTTTTGGGATAACACCTGAAGAGTTTTTAAATGGGGGTAATGAGTAGAAATATTATTGTTTAATGAATGTTTAAGCAAAATCCTGAAGTGACTGCTATGACCTTCAGTTTAGGGATCTCTGAACATCTTAACACTGTGAGCACTGTAATAGTCACCTGTCCAAGAGGCATATGCAAATGCTTCATTTCTGCACGTTTCCTCTGAAACTTTGAAACTGCTGCCTTCTGTGCTCTAAGATGTCTTTTATGTGCTTATTGCTAGCACTTAATGAACTCCACTGGAAACATGGCCATAGGAAGCCTTCCTGCTGGCATATGACCCAGTGTTCCCCCTCTCCCATCACACAACCTGAGACATAAAAAGCTGATTAAGTCATTTTTGCTTGGAGTCTGTAGGCTGTATGTGATTTGCCAGCTCTAATGTGATCATTCCTGGTGTAGTCTTACCTACTACATGGCGCAGGAGTTTCAAAGTTAATTGTTCTTTCAGTGGAAGCATTTCTCCTACTAATGGTATCTTGGATGTTTCCTGTTATAGAGGACATTGTAAGATTTTTATACCCTGCTATTAATGTGTACCAACAGATGTGTAATGAAAGAGAGAAATGGTTTGTATTCAGTGTCATGTGTTGGACTTGCTACCTTTCAGAGGCTTGCATAAACCTGTTAGTATGTGTGTTAAGCCTCTCTGAAAATGGATGTGTTTTCTTCTAACTGTAATTTGAATCCTCAGGCTGGAACAAAAACTTTAACATAGTGTAGGGATTCAGTACCCTTTTCTCTCTGGATCTTGATCAAAAGCTTTGGCTGGTTTCACTGAAGGAAATAGGTCTGCATATTTACTAGAGTCAAGAAGGAAGTTGGCAGTGAATTCTTTTGTGTCTATTGCTCAATGAAGCTAACCACAAAAACACGTACACACTTCTTTTTCTTCTTTCTTTTTGTTCCATTCTTAGTACCAAGCTCTCTTTCTTCAGGTACTTCGCATCTTGACTTTCTTTTTACATTCTTTTAATGTAGACTAGATGTTGAGTTGCTGCAGCTTGTTCAAATTTCAGAATCTAAACCTCAAATATTTTGCTTCAGCTGGCTAATAATTGTGTCATGGCTAGGGCATGGGACCCATGTGGTTTTTTGTCAGAAGATTGTCCAGGGAATCCAGGTATAAAAGCGAAAGGGAAGATGGATGCTGCAATTCATGATGAGCAAGTAGAAGGGAGAAAAGTTGATAGCATCTGCAAAGGAACAGGACATAGCCCAGTTCAGCACTCCTGTCTCTCCCCTTTGTGGCTAGTTTCATGTATCCCTGATAGGGGATTAAGTCAAGGGAGTAGGTGAGCTCCTGGGAGCTTTGAAGCTTTTTCATTGCCACTGAGAGCTACCTGAAAGCAGCCTTTCCTGCTGTCTCTAAGTCAGAGGTTTTTGTGTGTGATAATAATGAAAAGAACCCCAACTTATCCTTGAAGAAAAATAACTGTTCAGTAGCATCAGCATTGATTTTTGTCAGGTACTTGCAATGCAGCCAGGATTATGCTCCCACTTTTTCAAGTGTTTTAGTAAAAAGGAAATACATAGATTTAGAGCTTTGTTTCATTGCTAGCGGAAGATTGCTGTTATATTAAGCTTTAATATGTGTAATTTAAATAACATTAGTTCAATTTCCTGTAAAAAATATGGGAATGTGACATTTAGTCAAGCTGGAATGGTTTACTTCTGTACTATTTGTTTGTAATTGTAGCTTTCTAGTGAGAACAAGTTTAGTCCTGTGAAGGGTGGCTTGTTCTCTCACCATCCTGAGGGAAAGGAAGCAAAATAGCTGCCAGTGAGGAGAGAATAATCAAAATCATCTAGGGGTGAAATTCTTAGGAGCCTCTGAGCTGTGGCTAAGGGTTTATGCTAGACTTTGTCTTATATCATTGCTGATAGAGCTACTCTTCATGAAGATCTTTTAAAAAGGAAGCTGATAAAAGCACCTACTCACTTCTACGTTTTTGTATTTCAAGGCAGGGCTTCTTAAATGGCTCAGAAAAAAAAAGTGTATTGATTCCTTTCCTGGATTTTGCTGAAAAACGTTTCTTGTTCTTACTGACAGGATGGTTTGAAGTAGTTAAAACACAATGGGCTTGAAAAGAAAGACAGTATAATAAAAAAAAAATAAAGTCAAAGTTTTCATAGACTTGGCTATAACATCCAGGCAAGAGAAATGATCACAGCCCTCTATTTTTAAGAGGAGTTTTGCATGATAGAACTTACGTGTTAACAAATAAAATTAAAGCTGAGGGGCTACTTTTTTTTTCTTTTTCCCCCAGTTCAATGTAATTTATTATTATATATATCTATTTATATTTTTTTTAGTACTTGATTTTCAATCTGGTTATTGCAGTCCATTATTATTATAATGGCAGCTGTAGTATTTTGGGTGTAGTTGTTTCATGCCAAGATGTAGAAGCTTTAGAGAGCTGTTGGGGAGAAACCCAGTGCTGGATCTCCAGATGCTCCTGGGCTGTCTGTGATATTTTGTAACAGGGAGAGCCTCTGCTTGATGCCACCTTCTACCCACTGGGTCCTGCCTCTTCCCAACACCTAGTTGTTTCTGCTCCACATGGCTGGAGCCAGTAAGATGGAATAGGCTTGGATTCTGGGTGTGCAAATAGCTCTGTATGACTGCAAGACACAATATCTGTGGTCTCAGCCTGGTGCAGTAAACCAGCCCTTGCTGGAATAGTCTTGTTTAATGTTGCAGCATCATTGTGATAAGACCATGTTCTTTACCCATGCAAAGAGAAGTTAGGGTTGGTGGTTTAAAGGATGAAAAGGGGGCAAGTCTCAGGTTTTCTTGCCTAAGGAGATTTTCGGCAGGAGTCCGGAGGACCCAGCTTCTGAGATGCTCTCTACACTTCATCCTGAAAATGGTTAGAAAGCAGCTGACTTGATTTATCTTGCTGTGACAAGTGCTGATTGACTGAAGAACAGCAGTCAGAGAGCCTACCCTAAGGCAAGAGATGTGAATACAGCAGTGGCACATCTTTCTATTTCTACTGGTTGACTCATGTCCACTGAGAATTGGTCTTGGAGAAGCCTCCAGAAATTGTTTTGCTTGCTGTAACATTTCAGACATGATGATGGAAGTCATGAAATAGAATAGGGCAGAACACTCAAAATGGCATCTCCGCTAGAGAGATGCAGGCTTAGACTGAGTGTTTAATGTTTCCTTATCTACAGGAAAGTGATAAAGCAACTGTTTTCATCAGTGAACACTCATTTCTGTTAGACATTTGGTGTTCTTTCTGTTCAGGACATGATTTTATTCCAAACAACCTCCTGTTTCTGAAGTTGTGCACTGAATATGGCAGTGTCTTGCTTCACTATATGTGTGGTAGTTTTTATATCTCAGTTACTGAAGGTGCTGTTTCAAAATGCTACTTAATGAAATCAGGAAGGTTAGGCAAAACTAGTAAGCAGGTGCTTGAAGCTTAATCACCTGAACCATAGCTAGGCAAACACCAGTGTCGGGGTTTTGAAACTGTGAGATGATCCAAGCAGCAGTTCAGGATAAATCAGATAATGTGTGCTGTAATTTACGGTTCAAATTTTGAGTAGATGTGTGAGAACTCCATTGTTAAGTCATGGTACTTTTCCCATCAGGAATTTTAGCTGAGTGAAAGAACTCATAATTAAATGTTAGTGTGTTGTATAACTTCATAGTCATGCTTTTAATAACACAAAGTTAGAGACTTAAATGGAATGCTACCATAATAGTCAAGCTTTGTTTTTGAGACAGTTGTTACCCAAGTTACCTTCTGCTTGTTGGAGTTTCCTTGGACTTTTGTAGTCTGAAGGCAGCCAGGATTAGTATCTCTCAGCTCCCAGGTCAAAGGAATTTCTCAGTGTTAATTCCATTTTGTTTTGGTTGGGTTGTTTTGGGTTTTTTTTTCTTCATGCAGCTTTTTCCTGTTGACAGCAAAGAGATACTTCTCCTTGGCAGGCAAAATCCTGCTCGGACTCCTTTCCAGTCCTTAAGTATAGAGTGGTTTATAAGAAAGACAGGAATGGTTCATGCAAAGATGGGTATCTTCTCCAGTTGTTTTTCAGTACTTGTGATAGGTTCCCATTTGGGTTTTATATTGAGAAGAAAACACAGGCAGACAGTGTTCTTTGGTTTAAGGCATTCCACAGGGACTCTTCTGTCACTGAGCTTTTCCTTTTTCTAGTGAGTGCCTGTGGTTTTCCCACTGCTGTGGTTGGGCTGTGGAGGGGTGGAAGGCTGGAGGGAAGGTCCCTTGGAGACCAGGCCAAGGGTGTTGGGAGCTCCTCAGAGCTGGCTCCAGAATGGGATGGGGTGTTCATACAGTATATGGGTTGATTATTTTGTCACTGGTCTTTTTTGCTTAGCTGTTGAAGATAACAGGAAGGAAACTGCTGAGGAGAAAGAATTACTAATTACTTTTGGGAATGCAGACTAAGGAAGAAATGGCAAATCAGTGTGACAATGGTATTTCTTGTGTACAGCAATATTGTCACAAGAAATAATGGTCTGCTACTTAGATTTATTCCTCCTCTACTTTTGTTCAGTGTTTTAATTTAAGATGCAATTACTAAAAATGAAAATTATTGAATGTGGTTTTAGGTACATTACATTGTTGCAAGCTGTTGTTAAGTCCATATGATTTGACTTTAAGAACAGATTTTGATACAGATTTGCAGTGAAGACTGCAGTTAGCGAAGCAGAACTCTTCACAAGTGACTTCAGATTTTATAAAAAGCTTTCAGTTCATGTTTGTGAAAGCTGTTTCTAAACAAACAACCCCAAACTTTGGCCAGGTCTCCACTGCAGAATGTCTTGCCAGTGAGCACTGTATCAGCCAGGGGTGTGGAAAAAAGTCATACATCCTTGCTGACATTGATACATTGGCAAAACCCCAGGTGTGGATGCAGCTGTGGCGGCAGAAGAGAACTTTTATCAGCTTAGTTTATGTCGTTTGGGGATGTGATGCAACTACGCCAGCAGAAAAACTCTTGGCATGGGCTGTCAGTGTAGGAGGCTGTGCCAGCACAGCTCCAGCACCGAGGCTCTGCACTGCCGATGAGCCTTTTGCAGCAACTGGGAAAGGAAAGCCCCTTTAAAGAAAAGAGGGACCTCTCTAATTTAGTTTTTACAAGTAGCTGTCGATGAGGAACAGAATGGAAAGAGTGATTCAGATTCTCAAATTAAGTTCTAATGTAAAAAATGTGTTTAAGTCTTATGGCTTTAAGATGTCACTGTCCCTTTAATGATTGTCTGTGTCATTGGGTTGCACGGTTTGAGAGCTGTAGTCCCCAGCATCTGTGTTTTGCCTTTAAGTCTGGTAGAGGTATGAGTTTCTGTGGAAGCAGTGAAAAACCTCTGATCTGTAAACTTAAGAAGACAACTGTAATCACGTCTACATTCCCATCATATTTGGATGTGACCACTATCACAAGAGCATCTTCATGTTTAAAGGCAAGTTTAAATTTCCCAGAATGGAGTGTGTGTGTTTTACAGGAAGGCAGAGTTAAGATTCCTGCTTTCTCGAGGCACACTTTTTTTTTTTTTTTTTCCTCTCCTGCCTTTGGCCAGCTCGGGACAAGATGTTGCAAACCCCCAGTTCTTCATCATGTGGAAACCCAAAGATTTTTAAGTGGAAAAACACTGTAAGAAGTAAAAACAAAAGCAAAGTTGCTGAAATACAGAATAGAGGCTCTTAGTCTCTTGTAGTAATTACTGTTTAAGATGAAAACTGGTACATGGACTTTTATGGCAGCTGTACATGCACAAAGGGAAGTGCTTGTATGAAAAGCTTGAGCAGAGCAGTTGCGCGCATTTTGAGAACTCCATCGAAGGCTTCTTGAAGAGAACAGCAGCACCATACCAGACTAAGTTTGTTCAGTTTGTTATGAAGATGTTTTGAAAGTAGTTACTCTGTCATTCTGCATTGCTTGTAACCCTAAAAATAATTGCCTGGCGTTACTGGAAGCAGAACAGTCTGACAGCCCGACTTGCACTGCTATAGTTAAAATCTGTCAATGTTTCCATTACAAATTTGGAGGGAGGATTTAGTCTTTTTCCCATCTTAAATCACGCTTGGAAAAAAAATTCTAGATCAGCGCTTCAGTTCCAAGTATAAATCTTCTGGAAAAGCTTTTGATGTTTCTAAAAATCTTACTTAAAAATCAACAAAAAAAACCAAACAAACAAAAAAAAAAAAACAAAAAAAAAAAACCAAACACCAAACCCCTCTAGCTCTGTGGCAATGAAATACCAGTATTCATTTGTGAAATGTTAAATGATCACGAATATATTTCATTCTTTTTTGTAATTTTCAGTTCTATAAAATTAGGCAACAACAATGTTTCTACATATCAGTGTTGATTTTACAGTGAGTTTTCTTTTTCCAGGCTACTACTGCTGCATAATTAACTTTGCAATATGCTGAACTGGAAGATTTCAAAACCTTCTTAGGGAAACACAAAGAAGAAGGGCATAGTTATCGTGAGGTTTCTGATATAAGGCATGCCTTCCTACTTTTCTCCCACTCACAGTTTCATTCCGATTTCCGGAGGTTCTCTCTAAAATAGTTTCACTTGTGTATTAAGGTTGTAGTTCCACGGGTGCTTTAAACCAAGCTAAACTGCAGTCCCCTCCTCTCTGCCTAGGTATTCCTGTTCCCTGCCTTGTGACAGCCAAAGCTTTTGCGTAGCACAAAGCCACATGTGGTGAACCAGATCAGGGAAGATAATTCTTCTGGTTCAGGCTGTGGCTACACAACTGTTTGTACTAGTCCAAAGAAGAGGGTGGCGCCAGGGCGGGAGCAAGTGAGTCTACAGTGACATCTCACTTTATATTCCACTTTATTTCCACACACACACACCCCCTCCCTCTGCCTTCCCTCTGCAGTTCAGAGGGTGGTTCTTTGCTATGAGCTTCCTGAGCCGTAGAAGCTCATTGAGGCTTTTGTAGGACAGGGGCTGCATGCAGCCAGTTCTTTTTATCAGTGAAAACCTTGTAGTCACAAGACTTTTACTGGCAGCTTTAGTTCTCTAGTAATTTGTCAAAGTATTCCTCTGACAACACAGCAGACCTGTTCATAACACTTTGTACAGTGTCCTATTGTACTGTTATTAATGCAAGTGATTAAGATAGCTCTGTTGCAGGTTTTCTCTAGGATGGTTTTATGTTCCATTAGGGTCTCATTTCAAGAACAATCATGTTAATGCCTTGAGGACTAGGTAGAAGTGCTTATGTGTTTATCTATTTCTAAAACTTTATTATTTTATTTTTAATTGCCATTATGCATAGTTTTTTTCTTGACACTGAAATAATCCACACATACTGCGATCAGTGGCAAGATGATAGTTCTGCCAAGGCACACAGTGAATTCAAAGTCTGGTCCTTAAGCTGTCTGTGGTCCCTCTCTGTCTTAAAAAAACAAACAAACAAACAGTTGCAGTATTGTATGAAGTACTAAAAGCATGAAGAGATGTAAAAGAGGCTTATTTTTGTATTTCTGCATAGTTTAAGAAAATAGCATATTATTCATGTCTGCTGCAGGAATTCATTTATGGACATGTGAGATAGTCATAGTGATGTAAACTTGGTTTACGCTTGCTGGAACCTAGAGGAACTATATCTCCTATTTCATATTCATATCCGATGCCACAATGAAGAGTGCAAAATTCTATGAGTAATATTCAGCAGAGGCTATATGTAATTTGAGCCTGTGTCATGCATTGAGCGTTCTTCACATGGTGGTTGGGTATACTAGAATGTGCTTGTAAGTCCTCTCCCAAACATAGTGTGAAAGCAGGTGTATTTAAAATACACGAGTAATTATGTACCAATTTAACACAGAGCTGCAAATGGTAAACAGGCTACTGTACACTGAGCTAATGTGCATACTGCAAGTGCTATCTGTAGTTTACTCTAACATACTTTTTTCTTTGCAGCAGTCCATTGTACCAGCCCACCCAATGGCTCCTCCTAGTCCCAGCACCACCAGCAGTAATAACAACAGTAGTAGCAACAGCAACTCAGGATGGGATCAATTAAGTAAAACAAACCTGTACATCAGAGCACTGCCTCCAAACACCACTGATCAGGACCTGGTAAAATTATGCCAACCGTAAGTACTATACTTAAATATAAATTATAATATCATACCTTACAAGCTTATAAAGTGAAATTGGGATGAGTGTTTGGATTATGAGGGGAGAAAAACATATTCGTAAATAAAAATCCTCATGCTATACTGTGATGGCAAGTTTGAACTTCCCTTTCAGTCAGAAGGAAAAGAATGTGTTTGTCGCTTCGGAGAAGCAAAGAAAGTTAAATATAAGTGGCGAACAGAAGCAACCCGTTGGTTTAATAAAAACTATAATTATCCATACTGCTGCTGATGGTGTCGAAATCGCAGATAAATGAAAATTAACACCTGAATGTGAAATGTGCTATCAAGAACCCGCAACAGAGGGTCGTCTCTGTTCACTACTAAGATAATCTGCTGACACAAACTCCTCAAGTAATTGTTCTGCATCACTGTATATTACAGTGTGCATCTGAATACTTATCATAGATTCAGACCAATTTGTTGGCTGTACATTACTGCATAATTACGTTTATCATTAGAAATGGTTGATCCGGGCTATAATCCTCTCTGGTGGCTGGGGTTGTGGGTAAACTTAGTTTAGCAGAGGGTTTTCAGGCAGTGTTGTTAACATGAGTTTTTTGTTTGTTTGTGAGGTTTTCGGTTTTGTTTTATTAATTTTTTACAGCAGCACAAGCCTTTTAGTTACTTTCAAATGTGGGTCAGAAATCAAGAGACTTGCAGTTATGTTATTTATACACTGTTTAAAATCACCTTTCTTAGATATTTTACTGAATTCTTAAAATCTTCACTCCAGAATTCGTAGTGCATTTTCTGGGTTATTTTGGAATCAAAAATACTCAGCTAAATTTTCAATACTACCTGTAAGTAAACACCCAGCTGTCTTGAATGAATGGAGAATCATTATTTTTGTGTGTACCACTGCTGTCTGAGATTTTCAAAGTAATTTTATGTTCAGTTTAGCAGATCAGTAACTAGGACTATACAAAAAATAGACACTGAAGACCACAATGCAAGTTAGTAAAATAGCTAAGAAAAACCTGTAAGTCTTGAATCTCAGCTTATATGAGGTGCCTTTGTTTTTGAATGTTGCAGAACAACCTGGTACATAATTTATAGAGGAGATTTCTTCCTTTATTTTTTTTCCTATTTTTTAAACAAAACCTGGATTTTCAGCATTGTAGCCACGTCTCAGTCATCTAAGTATTGTAATAAAAACAATTTGCTCTCAGGTCTTTAAAGAAAAAAAATTTCCATTTGGTCATTTTCCCAAGAGCAAATGAAATCCATGTGTTTTACAGAGAAGAGAACAGATTATCAATCTGAAAAGATTCATTAATAAATTAAACACTTTTACAGCTTCCCGTGTGACAGTGACCTCTTCACTTGCATTTCAGTGGCAAATGCGTGTTTTACAGAAGCAGATTTTTCCATCCCAGTTTTGTTTTTCAAACTGATGAAGAAACTTTGGCCTGTGTACTCATGTTATGCTAGGACAGAGTTGTGAGGTTATTTTGCACTGGAGCCGCCCAGTAACTACTATTTGTGCAGTGGTTACTATAGCTCCTTAATCTCTTTGTGAAGACATTTTGGTTTGCACAGTCTTAGATGTCATCGATGCATGAATGTTTGAGAAAAAATATGTTTGATACTTTGCTGTAACTGGTCCTTTCCCGCTTGGATAGCCACAGATCCCGATTTTTTTGTTGATGTTCAATATATAATTGTAGTTGGACAGCATGAATTTTGCAACTACAGGCAAAAACTGCAGCCATGGAGTTATTAAATCAATTTTGATGTGAATTTACAGACTTGGAAGGCTGTGCCATTTCTTCCCATGAGATATTTCTCTCCTAAATATCTTACTTGGGAGGAAAGGAGGCCGTGTCTCAATTCTCCATTTGTGCTGATGAACTAAGTGAGATGTCCAGAAATTTTAGCCTTGGAACATCTTTCAAAAATCTGGGCAATCTATTAAGAGCCTTTAGGCTTCTTTGCCAGCATAGCCCTTTAGCAACTAATTTGGTGATGCAGTAAGGTAGAAATGACAACATTCTCTCCTTGTTCACAGAAGGTCAGTAATCCACTTTTATAAACTATGGGAAGTTTCAGATGCGAAATCTGCTTAAACTTCTAGGACATAGAGCATATTCTTGAAAATGAATCTGCCACGTTCATTGTTGAAGCTGAGACAACACCAGATAAGTAGAGAATAAAATCTTGGACATATAGAACTCAGTGCAGAAATTGCCGTTTACTCCAGATCTGGAATGTTTTCATTAGTTTTGTCCAAATGCCTAAGACTTTACTGGGAGGCCTTAGAGTAATTTTAGCTCCTTTTACCGATATGGAATGCATCTTGCTATCCTAAGAAGGTATCCACCAGAGTGCTTGATGCTAAGAATGGATAGAAAGACTGCTCTACATATTGTAGAAATGATCTTGCTGGCTGGCAATAACCAGTTTTCAGTGGATGTACAGAAAAAGATTATTGGCTTTTGTTTTATATCTTTTGGCTGTTGTCAGGCAAGGCAGAAAAACACCTGTGGGTTCAGGAAATAATTTTAAAACACCATTGTCACTACAAATGCCAGAAACATCCCATCTGTTCAGATTTTCCTTCTGATCCTTGTGGACTTGTATCATATACACTGTACTGAAAAGATATTTTCAGTGATGGTTATTGTAGAGAAATCCTGCTTTCAATATAATCCTCAGAATACAAGGTAGAAGAGTCTACAGAGTTCTTCTGTGGAGGTCTGGTTATACAGTGACTTTGATTTGCTTTAGTCAGTGTATTTCCTTCAGCTTTTGTTCACGACAGCTAGCAGTGCTAATTTTGGCCATGTTTTTATTTTGATTAATTATTTTTGGTGAATCACTAGAGAAACCTCTTATCAGATGATAGGCGTATTGGGCTTGCTTTCCTGTTTTAGCACAGCTGTGCAGTATTTATGAGCACAGTTAGCAAATATTCACCAGTTTAGTGGAAAAGTAATTTCTCGGCAAGAGCACAATTTGTCAATATGTGTCTCTATAGATCTGCTCTCCACCTTCATCTATCTGCTTGATTCTCTCTACTTTTTCTATTGGGTGAAGCTTTCTTATCTTTTCCAAGATGAAAAGAGTGTATTATAATTTTGTTGTGAAGGCTTACCTGAGAGTACAGCTATTTTCTGACAGTATTATTTGCTTTTGTGTGGGAAATGAAGCTGCCACATTTTTGAATAGTTCATTCAAACACGAGCCTGCTACTCCAGTTCTGTGTTGCGAAAGCAAATTTCTTCGTATCAGTTGTGCCAGAGGCAGAAGTGTGGGGAAGAATAAGGTATAGGTATTATGTTTGTCACGTAATAAGGATGCTATAACAGCTAACCCAAAATGAGTGTTAGGGGGACACCACTGTGAGTCAGTCCTGGCCATAAGAGCTTTTCATCAGGTATGTAAGGGTAGTTAAAGCAGTTGATGCAATGTCCTGTTGATACTATCTTTTCTGTGGGAGGCTGGACAGGAGCGATCAGCTAAATAGAAGAGCAAGAGCAGAGGAAAGAAGAAATTAGAGTTAGGAGCCGATGAGCATGGTTTGGGGAAGCCTGTAGGAAGCTGCCTGACTCTGCTGTGAAGTTTTGTTTCCCAAAGCACATAGTGCTATTGCATGAGATCTGTACTGAACAAAACCTCTGCCATGAAGAGCTGGTTTTACAGGATTGCTGGAACAGTGGTAGCTGCAGCCTAATTGTACTCCCTTCCCCTGGTGTGGCTATCAGTACTTCCTTGATGTGCCCCTTCAGCTGTTGGGTTGGATTATTCAGGCTTTAATGGTGCTTTCTTATTTGGTGGCTGTTAGACAGTAATTTTTTGTAGCTTATTTAATATCTGGATCTGAAGAGGCAAAATTAAATCCATGCCAGCTATTCACTGAAATTGTTGAGACTGCTTATGCGATTAGGGACTTACATGATTGGGTCTTAGGAGATTCAGCTAGAAGTTTGTAACTTGCTTTGACATGTTTTCTAGGTTCTTTCCAGACTCTCACTAAGCTCTGTGCTTTGCTGTGGATGACCTTTATGTCCAAGCCATACAGTTCCAAAGCACTGTGCTTTCTACTGTCTCGCTGTGATTTACTTCCTAGCCTGCAGCATGGCATCTCTGTAGTACTGAATTTATTCAGAGACCTCTTTTTGTGCCATTTACATCATTAAATGAGGATGGTGCAGCAGACCCTTCATCCTCCTGACAATCCCTAGTCCCACGGTGAGATTTCAAGCTTTGAGGCTTAACTCAGGTCTCCCCCATTCAGCTGAGCATAAAGCATATTGCCAGCCTGCCCTTCGGTGTGCTTTTTTCCAGGCTGTTTGCTCATACTTCCTTTGCTGCTTATATCAAGCTGTTTGTAGTCTGTATGATATTTTTGAAATCTATTCTTGCTCTGGACAGTTTCACTTTGGCTTTCCCCCTTAAGTTATTGCTTTATGGTTATAATGCTGTTTTTCTATGGGATTACAAGTAGGAAAGCAGCTGCCTTAAGGCTATCAAATTATATAACTAAAATGACAGACCATTGTTCTGTAGTAGGATGGTCAGAACACAACAGAACCTTGTGGTGACTGCCTTTGCTTATATGCGTTAGGAAATCATGTATCGTGTTGAAAGGGTATTTTAAGGATTCCTTCCTAAATACTCAGCATTACAAAATGAATGGTGGGCTAATGGTCATTTTGAAACATTTGAGCCAGATGTGCAATACAGCTTTGTTTCCACAGCATGGGAACTTTTATTTTTTATAGTTCCATACTCTGATGTTTCCCTGTTTTGTGGCGGGAGCACCCAGAAATTGTTTCAATTACTTACTCTTCATAAAACACATTTTCATTAACTCATGTGACATCCATCAGCATATTAATGTTTCCATGTTCTTTGCTTGCTGTGTAATTGTGACCTCTCCTTGTGATGCTATTTCCCATCTCCTTCACACTCAGGACTGAGAAGTGGTGACTGGAGCTCAAATATTTACTGTAATGGGAAGCTGTCATTGTCTGCAGTCAGTTAAGAGCAAGAAATCTGCTAATTTTACTCAGCATCTCATTAGAAAAAAAGTCATGTCTGGACTGTAGGAAGTCGTCTGATTGTCTTTTGCATTTAACTCTTTGGGAGAATGGTCTGGGCAGGTCACTAAGGAAATATCTGTCCTACATGAATACAACACCTTTAGATGGTGTAGGTAAGGGAAAGTGGAATGGAAGGTTTCAAACCTGGCTTCTCCAATTTTTTTGAAGTCGTTTTTATTAATTCCTTTCTCTTTTAATCTCCATTTTCCTTGCATTTTTCTTTCATGGTTTGTCAGCTGCAGTGAAATATTGCATTTATGTGGAATATAATTTGATGTTATATAATTGTGATACGTCAGTGTCTCTGAAACTGTTCCTTTTGAGATCAGTATTAATAGTTACTATATATTGAGCAAAAGCCTGTGTCTATTGTCCTTCTTTCTTTGTTCCTCTACAGATTAATTCTTTTAGAGGTTTAGGCATGCAATTAAAAAATAGCATTATTGCATGCATCTCTGAATAAATAACACCAGGTTTACAGAACACCCTGTGGTTGTAGAAGGAGGTAGATTCTTTAGCAGTTGAGCAATATGTCATTTGTAATGTTCATTTCTATATTGTGTGGGACCAATGTCGTCTTTCTCTTTATTCATTCTTTAAGGACTGTGGCATGGTTTGGGCTTTCTTAAATTCCAGTATGGTATGTAAATTGGTCTGCTAACTTCTGTTTTAGCTGATGATCTTTGAAGAGGTTACTGTCAAAATTAAGTATTCAGTTTTGTATGTCTCATTTGACAGATACACTGGAGAGATATAGGCCTGAGTGGAGACTGGAATGGTCCTTTTTGTTAGGGCTTGATTTCCACAGTCAGTTTTGAGGCATTTGCGTGGTATGCCATGGGAATTGCGATTGGCCTGGAGACATGATGTTTGGTTTAAATAGTCATTTCCTTTATTTTTTTAGTAACGGCTTTCAGCAGTCATGTTATGAAGTGACAAGCCTGGCATGGGGTGAAGGAAGACTCTCTATCTGCCCCTTAATATTTGCACTTTAATTAGACAGAAATAAAATTCAGACAGCTTTTCATTCAAGATCGAATGAAATCTTCTTGGAGGAGTTCCAGGGTTTTTTTTGGATTTTTGGGTTTTGGTTTCTTTTTTACCTATAATGCCTTCCTGTAAAATGTCATTAGGGACCCATAGGTATTTCAGGGAAAATTTTAGTTGAGAAAAAAGTGAAAAGAAAAATAAAAAGGAAAAAAAAAAGTTGCCTTCTAAACTCCTGTCCTCTGCATATAGACAGTCTCTTGAGATGCCTTGAATTTAAAACAAATCCAGTTTGAATTTTCTCTTTCTGTTTTGTGATTAAGCAGAGATCGACGTTTCTCAAACTTAGTATTTCATTTAGCCTAACAGTAGTCAGCAGTTCCCTCTCATCATACCCTGTTAAAAACTAGCAATCTGAATATAAATGCACTGAGGAACTCTGTGTCTGCACTGTGGTTGCAGATGCTTCAGGGACCCAGCTATTGCACAACCTCCATCTCCCCGGGGAGGTGAGAGTTTTGTTGCAGTGTGGGGCCGGAGGAGAGGTGATCCCATGGAATTTCCTTTAGGAAGTGGGGGCGAGGGAAGAGAAGAGAGTGGAAGGAATGTTTCAGCTGCAGCTGCTAGTAAAAGAAGCACTAGGAAAACAGATTGGTAAAAGCTACCGCCATTGAAGCTCTTTTGTTGGAAAACAAAAAGTTGATTTGGTATTGTGAGGCCTTTAAAATTTGTGAGTGTTTGCAAATCTGCAGGTATTTGTTGTACGGAGAAGCAATTCTTGTTCCATATCACAGAGCCGCAGGAAAGAAATGTCCTGTGGCAGCTGAAGGAATGCCTTTGATCAGGCTCCTGGTCCCCAGCTTTCTCGGTGGCAGGGGCCCGACTCAGATGGAAGGTGATAGCAGTGCAATTATTCATTGGAATAACCAGTAATTCAAGAACATTTTGAAGGGGGCTGTTGAATTCTAGTGGACTACTGAAAATGTTAACAAGTACTGATCAGGCTTTTTAGTGGATTCTGTGGTGCCAAAACCTGGCCGTTCTGTTAGAAGGGACTGCATAGGCAGGCATCTCAGAAGCCAATTCAGATTAAATCAGTTTACAGCTCAAGCTGATTTCTGTCCCAGCGTGCTTACATTAAGCTTGCCCTTTTTCTCATGTTACCATTCAGTGCAGAAAGCAGGATCAGTTATTGCAAGCAGAGTCTTATATCTAATGTCTAGTATCTCATGTGGTTTCACATAACTCAGAAATCTTGTGAAGTCTTAACTTTATTTGCTAAAGGTTAGTTCTACTTACCTCTGATGTCTGTAATATTAACTCCTTGAAACAAACAAACAAAAAAATGAGCCATCTGATGTTGACACATTAAAGACCAGTCTTTTTTGTAACCTTTCAACCTTTTTTCCCTGTGTTGTTGCCAGGCTGCGTTTAAGATTGTGAAACTGACACCCGCAAATTGTATGCAACCCAGATAATAAATATGCGTATTTTACCTGCAGAGTGAAAGCAGTAGCAAAGACAGGTAAACAACTCAGATCCTGCTGCCTCCAATGAAACCTGTAATTGAGGCAATACGGAGATAAAAAACAGTGTTTATCCTTAAAAAAATCTCCATAAAATGTTAAACCTTGGTTCTTAATTGTTTTCCCACAACTGGCTAAAATTCTACCCTCTTTTGACACTCAAAAAATATCTACTGCCCCAGTTTAGTTTGAGCAGTGCCTTATTCAGGACTCAGAATAACCCTGCAGTAAATTAAATTAGTAAAGGGCTGCTGAGAGAAGAATTAACATTTTGTCATTTAAGTATCCTGATTTTTGCAGGTAGACGTGCAGTACCTGGGGCAAAAAGTAAAATAATTTGAATGCTGATACATGGACACAGAGCAAAAATCACCAATAAACACACATGCACAAACAAGACTTTGATTTGGGGTCTGTTTTAGCACTTACTAGTACAAATATTCAGCTTGAAATAACCTGTGTGACTTGAGTTAATCAGCAACAGAATCAGTTTGTTTGGAAGAAATATGCTCTGATTTGTACTCCTATTTCCCCTTCCAGTTTGATTCTTCTCGTACTTACTTTAATTTCTTATTTTCCCCAAAGAGGAGAAACTTGTAATCTGTTGCTTTTCTGCCTAAAGAGAAATCCACCAAGATAAACATTGTGTGAAACTTCACTTTTGGGTATTAATAATTACATTTGATGAATTGATTGTTTTGGCTATCTTAATTGAAATATATTAGCCCCAGACGTGTTTTATTTTTAAATGTTTGTTAGTTTTACTTGTGCAGTTGGGTAATTTTACATAATATCTTCAAAAGACAAGAGTGGGGATCATTATTTTTGCCTAGGAGAGCACTGTGGACTTAGGCCTTTCACGTTATCAGTATTTCAAATCTTAGTGATGCTTTTTGGCCTGCATATAGTCACTAATAAGCTTTCACAAGTTATCAAAATATTAGCAGTTATTCTGGCATTAATAAGGAGTTTAATGTCTGAGTGAATGCAGTAGTGAAACAAAGTGTTATGTTAATAGAAGATCTAAAACCAGAAGGAAAAAAAGGAACCTGCTTCATGCAGAGTAATACAAATTACTGGAAAAATCTCAAATCTTTTATATGCAAACCCTAAATGTCAGAAATAAAATTATCTAAACTCCCAAAATGGAGACAGACTGCTTGTTTCTGGCTTCAAGGGCTCTGCTGAAAGGGTAACTGAAGAGCTTTTGGAGCCTGCAGACTAGCAGAGTTTTGCAGTTCAGGACTGTACTTTATTTAGTGTGGATGTAAAATCACCAAGGAAATGGTGTGCTAAAGTAACCAACTGGTTTAACACAGAAATGTGTACCTGTGAGCCTAAACCAATGGCAAGCTTGACTGCTGTTTGCAGTGTGCTTGCAAAGGCTTGATCCTAGGAAGCATGGAGCACCTGCAGGACCCCACCACTCCTGTAGCTAGTATTAGGGCTTAAAACTACTTAGAACTCCATAGCGTAGACTTAAGATTCATTTGACAGTGAAGGCTGAGCTTTTCAGCTGTGTAATTACACAGTGCCAGATAAATTCCATGGTTCTTTCCTTTGGTATTGGGTTTTTGGCTGGTTTTTGTTTGTTTGTTTTTAATCCTTTTCAGTCTGTAGCTGTGCAGTAGTACCCCGAGGCAGAAATCTCCCCTAGTTAAGTCCGAATGCCCGGCCTGAGTCCTGGAGAAGCCATTTAGCAGAGAGGAGAGATTGTTTCCATGCAAGGTATGAGGTTATCAGTATGGTGGGCATATCCAGTAGAGCTGGTAGCAGAGTGCATTTTCTTCCCTGCACTGCTGTTTGTACTACTGTGATCTGCAATGGAGTGTTTGTAAATATCTGCCTTTTTTTTTTTCCTCTAGAGAGTCTGTATTAAACCCCCTACAGTTCCCATACTTGAAGCTTTTTTTATTGTGTGGTAGGCTTTGTCTTAACTTTATTGTAAAAGTTTTTTCATTTGCTGCCAAAAGTCTATTTGCTGTATTTTGAAGACCTTAAGTACTGGAGGGAAAGTGTTGTTCCACATTCCCTTTTTCTCAGTGGCAGTTTACAGGACTTCCATGTGGCAGTACAGAGGTACATACAGTACTAGGCATGAAAGACCCTTAGGCACAATGGCTGCTGAAAAAAGTCCATCCTCATACCAAGGACTCAGCATGAATGTACTTTTTATTATGTAAGTTAGGATCAATTCTTTTTGAACATCTTCCAAATATTCAGAGCTATGACATTATAAAAATATACAGTAATCTGTCCCAGTCTTCTGTTCTTCCCTAGTGAATTGCGTATTACTTTGTTCCATGAGAAATTCTGAAGTTTTTTCCATCCATTTTATTAATTGCCTATTCAGTTAAATATTTGTTAATTCTGTTTGCATTCTAGGACTCTCACTCTGAATTATGCTTTGCAAATGTCACTAAATATTTTGAGTGGCCTTCCCAGGAAGAGGGAACAGACCAGACTGTCACTGATCAACTGTTTCCTATCTAACACTTGAACTGAGATTGAAGTGATAGTCCTAAGGAGCACAGGCTCATTGTTTTGGCCATCTGAATTCAGTAGAATTGATAAGGTGCCAAAAGTAGAGAGGTTTCAGTAGACAGAGAAAGGCCCTGAGTTAAGATGTTCTTTGGTAGATAAGGTAATAAAAGTTTTTGAGTCTGATTACTTTTTGAAAACCAACAGAAACTCAGTTTTTTTCTTCATTGGTTTCCATTTAACCAGTAAATTGCACTTGAAGCAATGACCAGGAGCAGACCCAGTATTGGTTTAAGTCAGTATGGAATGTGAAACTTATGCTGCATTTATGGTGACTTTTTTGGTCTTTTCTGTCAAAGATATTGCCCTTTTTATTGTTGCTTAAAATTCAGTGATAAAGTGATGCTGTATTCTCAAGATAAAGCCCTCACCTGAACTCAGTTGGGTTTGAATCCCTCACTTAATTGGAGGATATTAGGGGTTTGAACTACTTCAAGGTTGTAGCTGCTTGATGCACCAAGACTTTACTTTCAAAGGTAACTGGTTACATACAGAGCATCCTAGTGGTGTTTACATGGTGGGTATAGGTTTGGGGAACACTGTTAGTTTCTTTATGTTATGGGATAAAAAGTTAAATAATTTAATTAGAAACAGAGCAGAATACATCTAAATATATAGCTGTAAAGCCAGATGCTCAATTGTTTATAATTAGATTGCTATGCTCTTTATGATATATTAAGAAAAATGCTTCCAGAAAAGGAATTCACTGCTGTTTATATCATCTCAGCAGCACTAGTTAAATTTTTGTCATGAAAAATGTGAAATTTGTTTCTGTTTCTGTAGATGAAAAGTTACGAGTTCCTGCAATAGAAGACATTGTAGCTTTACTCTTCTTTTTGTGGTGATTGAAGTGCCTTACCTTAAGGGAAGAGGAGGGAGGCAGCTTGGAAGTGCAAAGGAAAGAGTAAATGTTCTTAATTTTATGTTCTAGTCAGGAAGGAGTATTCCTGAGGGCAGGGTTGTCTTCTGCTCATCAGTGTCCTTTCACAACTTCTGCTTTGTTCAGTGGGACACAATTTGCAGGAATTTAAATTGTTCCTCAGGGATTTAACTGGTTTTGTATTTGGATCTAGGTCACTGGTGTTCTGCCTTCTCCAGGATCTTACAGTTGTCTTCTACTCATGCTTGTGCCAAAGATATTTGACATATCCTGAGTTCGGCTTCTGCAGTGGTGGGGGAAATGAGGCTGTTTCTCTCAAGTTGCTTTCCTCTGGTGGTAGAGGTCAGTGTTTGGCTGTGACAGCTCTCCTTTACTTTTTTGGCAGGCAGTTCTCTGACATTCTTATTGCTGAGATCATCCCCACTAGGGCTTTCAGAAGAACATCTGACTGGGGCTCAGATTCTTCACCTTCTGCTGTTCTGATCATATAGCATGCTATAGGAAAGGCCTTGGTCCTTTGCTGTTAATAATCAATTTGCTCCTAGATGCCTTCTGTTGATTCAGAGATCTGTGAAGGTTTCTTCCTTTCACGATGATTTGGTTTCATGTTGAGGGTGTGGATTCTTTTAATCCCAAGGATGATTTAAGAGAAAAAAATACCATTAAATTACTGCAGTCTGAGTCATACTTGGTCTGTGAGTTTAGTTCCCTGGCCTTCCCACACAGCATTTCCGATACGCAGTGAGCTGAGGGTGTGCAGGAGACTAGAGTGACCTAAATACTGTTTAACTCTTTACTAGTGAGTGGCTTTCTCACATTGGATATGGCTATTCCCTCTTCTGCTTTTCATTTTTTTCTGTGTTATAGCTATATCCATTCTATTTCCCTGCTTCTGAGTGGTTTTCATAAAAAAATGTTTTAAGATTTCTATTTAGACTGTTTTAAGCATCTTGTTTAGATAAATTGATCAGAAATTAGTAAATAAACTATTTTAAAATCTGAAGTGTAGGCATTGAGATTCATACCTGAGTTATAGCCTCTTTAGTTGTAATACTTTATCGCTTCTAAGAGAAAAGTTAGTTCTGCTGCCCTCTTGCAGGCAAAGTAGTACCTGTATCAGGCTCTTGATAATAAAACAGGGCTGTAAAGCCCAGAAACCCTGTGACCGTGTCATACAAGCTCCCTTTTGGCATGTGTTGTTGAATCTGTTCAAGAAAGATCGTGATACAGAACTAACTTTACTGACTTTGGACTTGCCTGTCAGACTTGCTGTCATGCAGTGGTTGGTTAATTTCACTTGGCTCTGCATGAGATTGTGTTTTTTGAGTAGTCCCTTCTGTGGATATTGATGCTCTGAGTTTGTGAACACCATAGCTGTTCCTTTTAAGAAACTCTGAATCTGTGTCTTACTCTGTTCAATGTAGATTTCATCTAAGCATGCAGTTGATACAGCCAAATGGAAGATCCTAATTTTTTTTGAGCCCAGTCGACCTCAGTCTTGAGTCACCCCTTTGCACATGGGTTGGGTTTTCCCTGCTAGGTCAGGATTAAACTCCATTGTCTCTGTTCTTTACTGTGAAGCCCATTGATCCAAGTGCTTCCTCAAGCATACCAGCCAAAGCTCAGTCTGTGGCACTGGATTTATCCTTCTGTGGTGTCACTTGACATAGTAATTGCACAAAAGCCACTGGAAAGGAGGGTCTGGGGAATTGCATTAGTTTCAGACAGCTTGGGTAAACTCTATAGGACAATCTGGTAACGCACTGCAGGTCCATCTGCAGCTCATGGCCCAGAGTAGGCGGTGGTTCTAGACGACTTCAGTTGTACTTGGCTAACTGCCTGTAGTGATGGGATCAGAACAGGTTAATGGTGTCTTTAAAAAAAATGGTGTATGTAAGCTACTGAAAGCAAATTTTCATATACATGTCTATAACATTCTGTTTGTAAGACTGCGGAAATCAAACGCTGCCTCCTTCTTACTTCAGTCAATATTCAAAAGACTGTCTTAAGCAGTGTGAAACTGAAGAAGTGTCACTGAATATGATCCATACACATCGGCCACAAAGGTCGCACTTCACATTTTGTGTTAGCTTGTGCTTGCTCATGTATCTAAAATTTGGCAACAGATGGATAGTATTTTTTTAAATGCATGACACTCCTCTGTCCCTATCTTAGCGCTTAATAGTGCTGCAGACATCTATTCAACAGAGCCACGTGGTTCTAATCGATAATATGTGAGCTGATGTTTCTGCTCAGTAACATACAGCCACTTAAATGCCCTTCTGAAGTATTTTGACCCCTGGAGAGAACTACTTTAGTGCAACCATTTTCCCTATTGAAATGGAGATACTTGCTATTCAGCACAGCTGGGACTTGAGATTTAGAGAAGCAGATTCAAATAGGGATAAAGTCTACATGCCATGCTATTAAGGGGGCAAGGCCTCTGGAAGGCTTAGCAATTATATAGAATAATTTGTTCATTTAATACTGTTCTAGTATGACTGACATTAAGTTACCAGAAATTAAGGAAGGTCAGACTCAAATACTAATTGTATACTTCATTATGAGGTGTTAATTGCAGTATACAATAGCTATTGAAAGCAGGATGCTACTATGGGTATTTAAGGAAAGAACTGCTGTTAAAATGCAGTTTAGAGAGACTGGGCATTATTTGGATGTATCGGGTTTTTTTCATCTTCCAGACAGAAGGGAGGCAGTCAGAACTTTACAAAATGGAGAGTTAAATTAGTACAAGATGCAGGTAAGAACAAATAGGTATCTTGGTGTAGAAGGTATTTTAACCCAGCAGGCCAGGTCTTGGATTTATCCTGTTGCCTTTATGTTGTTTTAGTATTACAAAACCAGAAGGCAAATATTCAACATGCATTTTTAAGAAGTTATCAATGACAGGCACTACTCCAGAAACCAAGCATCTTCCATACAAGACAAATGCAAGAAAAAAGCATTGTGTGTTTGTGTACATATATAGGTATGTATTTTTTAATACATGTGGATACGTAACTTGCATAAGATGTGAGATTTTTTTTTTTTTTGTAGTTCAGAGTTGACAGATGGGTCAGGGCTTAGGAAATGGGATGTGGCTGAAAGTGCCCATGTACTTTGGCAGTCTCCAGTTCATGGTTTTCAGGACTTTGCCAGCATATTCCTCAGGGTGTTATTTGTTTAAACTGAGGGTAAAAGACTTGGTTAGCAACCTTCACTAGGAATGAAATTAACATTCAAGAATAAATTAAAAAGTAATCTTCAAGTATACAGGCTAGTGGCATTAATAGGTGACTGTCTATCCAAATAGGAGGTAGTATCATACTAGTTAGAATTGTAGTCTGAATAACACCTTTTGATTTATACAGTTCTGAATAAAACAAGAGAAAAAAGTATTGGGAGGTGTTGATAAATAACCTTATTTTCCCCTTGCCTTGTCCTTAATCCCCTCCTACAAGAAAAAGAAATATGCTTGGAAAAGCCAAAATAAAAGACAGTGCATCGTATGCTGACAACAGCTGAACTTGGCTTCCTTGGCTAAAGGAGGAGGAATGGAAAACTGAAAGGTCCTCAGGTAGAAAGAGTAATATATGCTTCCAAGCTGATCTGCACTATTTAGCACAGGGAAGAGAAAGGAGTTATGAATAACAAGAACTGCTCTTATAAGTCTTCATAGTTTTGTTCTTTCAAGCTGTTAGTATAGGCTCTGCAAAATTGGTGAGGCTGAGAGATTTGCAAAGATTTATGGTTGGGTACAGAAATATTGCCTTACTTTCAGATAAAAACAGCTAGCACTTGGTAAATCAATACATGCATGTCTGCAGACCTGAGCTTGGCTTATAAATACATATTAGCATCCCTCTGGTTTAATTTCTCATCTTCCAAAATCCTTGTCTTGAATAGTGATCTTTTCTCAGTATGAGAAAAAAGGACAAAAGTAATTGCTAGACTGTAGAAATAATATTTGAACCTGGTTGGGACTTTATAATCTTGCTTGCAAATGAATTATGCTCTTTTAAAAAAACCCTTTATCTTTCATGGCTTTGTGAAACTGCGATCTCATTTTTTGTATTCTTTCTGGAAGCCACAGGAACTGTGATGATTTATTTTCAAAGGCTATTGCTCCAGTTTGTCCTTTCAATTGTGGGTAAAGTGTATATTGCCCCCCTCCTGCCCAGGGCTTTACTCTTAACCCAGGCATAATTTGTGGCCATTCTGTAGCATTAGGATAAGAAAACAACAGGGTGAGACCATTTACCATTTTCTTTCTTAAAATAACATGGCTTTGTTCTTCCATCTTGTAGCTGTAAGGGAACTGTAGCCCATTCCCATATACCTGAATAGCCTTGTCAGTAGATGTGCAGGCAAATTCTTGCAGAAAATCTAAGTCTTCCTAGGTTTTCTTGAGTAAGAATGATTGTAGTACTAAGAAGTGGGTTAGCCAAGAATTCCAAGTATCTTTTTAATTATATCTTTTTTGTAAAATAAGGATTCTTCAGAATTTGCTCTGCTAAACTGGATGCTGAATGATACAGATTAGAAAGTGCAGCGTGCTTTGTGAGACAGGAAGTGAGAGGCAGATGTCTTTGATTTTTATTTATTTTTTTTTTCCCTAATGCTGTAGCATGTGCTAGTAACTTGTGTGAAGGTCTTAATATATACTGTGGTAGCTGATTTATGATAATTATGAGATTTATTGGTTTGACTATCTGAATAACTGCATAAACTCTTTTCATATCAATGATCCTCGGTTTGGTATCTTACAGTAAAGCTTTGTACAATGCTTTCAGTCTAAGTACTTCATAGAAATTACAATATACTATATTAGAAGTAGAATAGTAGCAAATAAGTTTCTAAACCATTCAGTCTAATTTATGCACACCACTTCATATTCCACGCAAATATAAAATATTTTTCTCAAAGAACTACATGTACATTTATGCTACATAATTTATAAAAAAGCCATGGAACGGTCTTTCACTAATGTTGGTCATCAAACTCAGTAGAAAGTTGGCAGGAAACAACACTTCTAATGTTAACCAGCATTTGCATTCCTGCTTACAGATGTTTGAAAATGAAATGTAGTTCTGTGTAGTTCACACCTTTTAAAATACTTCACATGTGAGTTTTCAAACGGGTAAATAGAAAGATCTCCTGAAAGTGTAGGCAAAATAAGTTATGAAGTGTGTACATAGCTCTGCAAAACTATTGATTTCATAAACTGTAAAGAAGATGATAAGCAATTCCCTTGTCTAAAAGAACAGACACTTTGGTTAATGCAGTGCTGTGATTTTTATCCTCTCCAGCAGAGGAGAAAGCAAGCTATGGTTACTTAGGCAATACTTGCACTTCAGAGTATGTCAGAAGCAAATCCGTTTGTGTTTTCTGATAGGTTATTTATCCTGCTTAACCTATAAACTGTAAAGTAACAAGGCTACTGAACTGATAGATAGCCTAGCAGATGGTTCAGAGATTATGCTAAATCACCTCAGCTTGTCGAAGTTAGGTTGGGTTACTGCAGGGGCAGTGTCTGCAAGAAACACTGAATGGGATCATTTTTCTCAGTTTGCTTGAAACTCTGTTTCTCTTCACAGCATGTGACATCTTATGTCTTTACATTTAAAACAGATACATAATCAACAAATTTAGGACCAGCATGTTAGCATCCTGGCTTTCATAAGAATCATTAGGATGATGAGAAACTTTAGGTGTCTATGAAATATGAAAGATGATGATCTGTGCAGTGCAAGAGGTTGGCTCTGCTACTTCTGCTGCTCTTCCTCTCTCTTTTTTTTTTTTTTTTTCAGTGTTACGTGTTTTAATCTCCCATTATTTCAGTTCCTACTGCTGTTGTGTTATTCTCAAAGTAGCAGCAGCTGAATTCTTCTCAGTGCCAGCCAGGGAAGAATATAAGAGCCTTCTCCTTCATCTCCAAAAGCTCTCTGGGGGAAAAAACTTTACGGATTATTTCTTCTTCCCCCCCCCCCCGACTGTCATCACAGTACTAAAGAATAACTGCTTTTTTCACATGTTGCAGCATTCTTAACCTTATAAAGTACGACTAAATAAACATGCCATTACTTTTGTTGTTGTTGTTAAGATTGACAGAGAAAACACCTCTGCAGGCAGTTGTTAGAAATCTGCTCATTTGCTACACACTAGAAAGCCACATTAGGAGTGCTGGTTTAGTGTCAGCTGTAACATGTCTTAACTGTTTGAAAGACTCAGAGATACTAAAAAAGACAGTTTTCCTCAGTTGTGCTGAATGAAAGGGCATTGTACAGTGGGTCATGCTTTTAAGATACTCAATTTATTGTGCAGGAAGGAGCATACCAATTGAAAAACCTTTTCAAAATGTCATAAAAATAGCTGTAGGATATTAACAGGACTTTGTCCCCTTGACTTCCAGTCGGCTTCTAAGGAATGGATAGATATTATTCACACCTCTGCAAGGCAAGAGGAAGCAAACATTTTCTGTTTCTAAAAGCATTTCTTCCCTGTCTCCACACCTCATCCTTGGTTAAACCAGGAAATAACTACTCTTAAGAAAACCAGAATAGGTAACTGAAAAATTATCTCCAAGAACTTCCTGTGTATCAGTTTGCTATTTGGTAGGGCTTTGAGTTTCTGGTTCTTTTTAGCTAGAAGGAGTAATTACATTTGTATAGGCTCTGTGTGCTATAAACCAAATATATATTCCTAAAATAATGCTTCATATCTGTTAAAATTAGTACTGTCCAAGAAGCTAAGAAGGCATTTGATCACACTTCATCAAATTAATATGTTCATTATGCTAAGCATCTGCTCTTCTAAGGACAGATAACTGTAAAAGCTGATAATATATCAGATTTTTATCTGGTTTTGGTGCTTCTGATTACTTCTGGTTAACTGTTTCCCAAGCTTTATTGCTATCTGGTTGCACACCTTTGGACTGTGTAGCAGGTTGGCACCTGGCCTTGCCAGTTACAGAGAAGCTGACCCAAACCACTCTATGATTCTATGAACTGTGCTGATGTTGCTAACTGTATCAGTAATGATGATGATACATGCTTTTATCCACTGATTGTTATTGAAAGCACAACTATGCAAAACTTAAATGAAGATTTAAAGATAGAGAGGTTTTGAAGAAAGCTTTGTTGATCATGTGAAGAATTTACAGCCACATATAAGACTATTGAGACAATTGAATTATTGGTAGAGTAAGGATCTGAGGGGTTGGGTTTATTTTTCTGTTGTGAGGTGTGTTTTGTTTTGGGTTTTGGTGTTTTGGGTTTTTTTTGTGTGTGTGGGGTGTTTGGGTTTGTTTGTTTTGTGTTTTTTTTTTTTGTTTGTTTTTAAAGTACGCAGACCCTGACTCCTCAAAAATAGTTTTACATTAATGAAAAAAATGTAACTATTCATTTTAAAACAATCAAAGCCGTATTGGCTTCCATAAAAATAAACTGTAATTTATTTGGAGGTATTACTTATCTCCCAATTAAAATAATAAAAAAAGACAATGAGAATGACTTGGATATTTTGAAAATACCATCTTTCTCCTTGAAGTACCAGAGAGACAAAGGAACAATTAATAAAAAAGGAACTAGCTTTATGTCAAAACCCATAGCCATTTAACAGCGTGTAATCAAAGTAGCACTCTAACTTAGCTTTACAAGGAAGCTCTGTTTTGCACATAGTGATCCAGTGCCTGAAATGGGACACATCTGGCTGAGTTAGTTAACTCAATTTCTGAAGCTAGTAAAGGAGATTTTGCTGAACTGAACAAATTAGCCAAATCTGTAACAGTTTGAAAACACAACTCATACTA
>JAVHNF010023717.1:1850-11902 GCA_034783455.1 Micropsitta finschii | reverse complement strand
TTTTGGGTTTTTTTGTTTGTTTTGGGTTGGTTTTTTTTTGGTTTGGTTTGGGGTTTTTTTGTTGTTTGTTTGGTTTGGTTTTTTGGGTTTTTTTCTTTTTATTTGTTTTTTGTTTTTGTTTTTTTCAGGATAGTTTGGTTTAGTTTAGAAAAGCTGAAAAGTGCACCTACACCGCCATCTCGTGGCATACTTTTTGCAGTGATTGTACTTTGCTGGAACAAACACCATATCAAAGGGAAATTTCCTTTCCTTTTAGTACGTTGCTCTTACTTATTAGACATGTAAAAGTTGTTTAAAAAGGCCAGCATCACTGAGCAGAATTCATGTCCATACTGGGACCAGCTCTTGCTGCGAATATGAAGGAAGCACCTGTATAAGAAGTTCTCCATCACCTTTCACAGTTTAAACACACTTCCTCCCACCTGCATCTTGTAAGAACCACAACATACGTATTTTTCACTCCGGTCTTATAAGTAACCATTATTCATTTACAATTAGGGTTATATCAGAAAGTCATCAAAAGGATAAGACCTTGTGTAATTCTCTGTTTACCAGAATTTCATTATACTAGGATTGATAATATTGAAGGAACCACCCATAGAAGTTAAAAAAGCAAAATATCACAACACAGGGACAAAACATTGCAGCATGAACTGCAACTGCATCAAAACTACAGTTGGGATCAAGCCCAAAGCTTTGAAAATATGCTCTGATGCCTCTTCTGAGCTGTCAGCTTGATATATTTAAGAAACATGTGAAGTCTTCCACACTTTCACCTGGACTTACTCTATCTTCAAGTTAATTTCCCTAATTCTTTTCCCTTACACTACATTCCCCCAAATAACTCTAAGAAAATACTTTGGCACTCTTAAGGTGATGAAGATTCTACAGCATTTTCTTAATACAGTATTACTTTATTTTCCCCAGCAGGAAGAATACTGAATTCCAAGATCCTGAATGTCACAAGAGAGGCTATTTGGGGATTGTCTGTCCCCAAAACACAAACAAGCCAACCTTTGTCCATCATGCATGGGGCAGAAGAGATTACTGGGCAAAGGGGGTTGGGAGACGAACAGTAGGATGAAACACATTTTACTTGAGTGTAACCTGCAACAAACAATGCGGCCCACCTCAGTTATGATGGGACTACTGAGAGACCACTACTATGCCCAGTTCAGACCACAAATACCAGTTACTACTGGAAGAGTAAAGAGAAAGTAGATGTTGGTAATCTGATAATTCAAGTATGTATCATAACAATTAACTTCCATGATACAGTATTTTACAAAATATATTTATAGAGTCATTATCAGAGAAGGTGGTGAGGTACTGGAACAGGTTGTCCAAAGAACTGGTAAAACTGGTAAAAGCTCCATCCTTTCCAGTGTTCAAGGCCAGGCTAGATAGAATCTTGGGTGACATGGTCTAGTGTGAGGAGTCCCTGCCCTGCTATGGGGGATTGGAGATGATCTTAAGGTCCTTTCCAACCCAAACCATTCTGTGATTCTACGATTCTACAAAAATACCTTGAAACTTCCATAAAATTCTGTTCACCTCAGCATGGTACACTTCAGAACTAGACAAACAGCAGTAAATTTTCTGACTGAAAGTAGAACACAGACTGTCAAGGGCTTTACAGTCAGAGCTGAATGTAAAAATAAAGTTACATCATCCTTATGACATATAGGACCACATGGCTGGAGAGGGGTCCAATTCCCAATCACAAAACCCAGCTGTTTTTTATTGCAGTCATGCATTAAAAAAATAACCTCACCCCCCCAAACCCCATCCACAAGTGGCTAGATGGATAGGGAACTTCAATGTGTTAATTTCTTTCACAGCTCCTGGGCTGAGCTGGAGCCTGTATTAGCAAGAAGTGCCATTCTATCAAAAATATGCTGTATTTTTATCCTGCAAATATAAGATCAGCTATCTCTGTATCTGTCTTTGCCAGTGTATAACATGCTTTAATAGCCTACACAAATAAGACTTTAGCAAATAATTTCCATTTCAAACACAGAACTTGGCATGACAGAAGTAAGGCTGGTAAAGAGCTACTGTTTCCTGGATGTGATATAACATATATTGGATACTTGTCCACAAAATAACTAGCAAGCACAACATGCCTGAAGGGATACTCATGCAAAATGTTGTCATGAGCTAATTTTATTTCTATGACATAAATTCTATAAATATATGTTGTCACATGTGGTATTTTCTCATTGTGTTATCAAAAATAAAATGACATTGTCTGTTCCAAAGATGGGAATAATGAAATCAGAAAGCATTATGCTAACATTTTTGTTACAGTATTTTTAGAAAAATCAGTATCTACCACAGGAGGAAGGTCTGTATTAACTTTCTCAGAAAACTAAGATCCCATTAGGTGAAATCCAAAGACAAATAACCTTATCGTGCTGGCTTATCCTGACAGCAGACCAAATATCAACTGTACCTCACTAACTGGGCTGAAAGTAAATTACAACTACGTAATGCTACTGTGAAACAAGTTGCAATGAAAAGAACTCAAATTAAAATGAAACCTGTTCTCAGAATTCAGTTAAACTCAGAGAAATTCTACCTTGAATTTAGCTCAGACAAGTTGGAAGACCTTCAGAATTCATCATATGCTGCATGTATAAGAAACACATACAGTGTTTCTTAATGTATTTCTTAGGAAGCATACGACTGGAATCTTTCAAACCTTAGGCACAGACATAAGCTTAAATCCATGAATGAAATATCAGGGGTACTTCATATGCCTAACAAAACAAACAAACAAACAAACAATAAAAGAACCCAAACCAAAAACCACACAAAACCAGAAACTCCACCAAACCACTGTGCTCTGTTATTACGTAAATTCTGCAGATCCTGTAGTTAAAAATCACAATACTGCAGAACACCATGAGAAAACATTTCTACATATCTAATTACAGGTGAAGTCCTTGACATGTAATCACTTCTCTTGAAAACTAATTTTAAATGAAAACAGAATTTTCCTCCTTAGAGATAATGAAATTAATTAATACCTGTTTTGTCCAGTACAATAACTTGTTTAAGTGTTAAATCTCCTTATCTCAGTGAGTATGTATAATTCTAGAGAATACTACAGAAACCAGTATGCAAGTATCACACAGAGAGATAAACTACTTTAACACAAATCACCAGCATTTATTAGGAAAAAGATAATCTGATCTGTAGATGACTATATATTACATATAAATACGAATGCCTTTCTTAAATGTTAAATTACTTTACCTATTTAACTGCAGGTGCAAGTACTTCATTCTGTTTAGTGCAACCTATTACTTCACTCATTTGCTGATATGAGTAGACTTGCGTCTTACTTTACAGAGCATATAGGTAAAATTGTTCTATACATACTAATGCCAAATATCTTAGAGGTTTTGATTTGGATCTCCCAGACTCCAAAACAAAATCAATCTCCTCAGAACTAAAGCAACAGGACAAATTCACCAAAATTGACTCCACTGCCGATTCCCATTTTTGAGTGTTCAATATCAAATTAATGGTGATGCATTGAATAGCAGGAACCATAATTTCTGGCTTCAACTTAGATTTGTCAACTTTATGTCAGTTTGACTGTAGAGAATTAGAACCAAAGAAATATTTTGCAACAAGTAATTAACTCTCTTGGTTCTATAATACTTTCCACTCAGGTAACATGCTGCATGAATTCAAATATATCTGGGTCCTAAACAATGAATAATTTGTAGAACATCTCTAAGGACTCTGCTATGCTCTGAGACTCTCTTCAAGCCTATCAAAGCTTGCTTGGCTTTGGAGAATAATAATTTTTTATTTTTTTTTTTTCCCAGAGAATGCACTTTTCTGTAGTTGCCTGCAAAAATGTATTTAACGTTAAAAAGTAGCTGAAAAGTTTTATGTTCCTACTTTTATTTTCAAATATTTTTTTCAAGCTACAAATTGGAATGCTGATATTCTGTAATGAATGCAAGCTGAAGACTGTCCTTCAAAAGTCTTCCTGTTTCTTGAGGTTTTAGAAGGAAAACAAGAAAAAACCCAACAAGCCAGAAAGTAAAACCAAATGATACCTTCCAAGATTTTGATTAAACCACTTCCAATTCAAAGACTGCTTCTCTAGCCTCATGCCATTTTTCTTTTTATTCCTCATTCATTCATGCAGAGATAACAACATGGTGGGTTTTACATGGAAGAAATCTACTCTTAAAGAAAAATTTTAAAAATTAGCAGCTCTATTTAGGTTACTACATTGCCCTTCTTCTGAAGATATTTAGGTCAAGAATGAATATTCAAGAATAATGCTACCAGTTATGACAGGTCTTTCTTTTTCCTACTTTTAAAACTACTTCAGGACATCTTTAATGCTTTCCATCAATTCAGAACAGAATTATATAGTTGTGCTGAGCAAACAGTGACAGCTGACTGCAAAGCAATCCCACAAGACAACGTCCAAACTACCTTGCTTGTACTCAGAACAGAGGGAGGCTACTCAGAGGCTGGATGAACAAAAGCTTTTGTTATGCAGCCTCAGTGGTCTCAAAATTGCAGACAGAAACATATGGGTAGCATACCAGCACTGAGAATGGCAGGTCTGCAAATGTGCAGCATCCTCCTGATGGCCATTATTATTCTATAAGTCCAGTTTTCATACATAAAAATCTGAAGATCTATTTTTATTGTGTTAGAGCTGGACATCAGAAATCACTTCAGTATTTTAGATCTATTGATTCAGTGTCTGAAAAGACTACGGCTCCATGCTTTCCTATGTATCCTCAATAAGGATTTTATATTAGTTCATAATTTCTTTGTATCATTTAAACATCTACTTTTAGGGGATTTTGTGCCCCTTTTCCCCACAGTACACTTGCATAATTTCTCACAGATTCTTGGGAACTCATAGAGCTTTTATGTATGTGTATCAAGATGATGACAGCTGCTTATAATATTTTTATTTTTTTTTCTCAGTAAAAGTAGGATCTATTCTGAAAAGCTGTAGACATCATGAGAGCTAAGTATTTCTGGCCTGGTTTAGGCATTTATTCATATACGTGTCTCGGAAAAATTCCTACTTTGTACATGTTGCTTACATTAATGACACAGTGGTACACAATTCTTTCTGTGCTATACTCTTAGACACTGAACAGTTCTTCAGGATACAGAGATCAGGGACCTTCTTTAAAAGATTTATTTTTAAAGCATTCCTTCTGAAAGTTATGATTTTGTTGTGCTCAGGTCCATAAATACAGCTTGAGCCTTCAAATTCTAAATCTGAACTGACAGTGGTGCTCATTTAAAGAGAAATTGTATGATTTATTCAGAGAGTCAGCGATTACTGCACAAGACAGCATTGCCACAGGCTTAAACGATGCTGTATCAGGTCTTACAAGAGAAGTCACTACTGCCTTCTCTGTGACCTCTAAATTCATATTATTTTACTGCAGCTTTCTCACAAAAGCCTCATTTTTGCACCTTACAGAATGTTTACAATGTTCAAACCATTCATTAATGTAGTAATTAAGCATATCCTAAGATATTAATTTACTTAGAGACTATTTAAAATACATAAAATCACAGCATTTTATACTCAACATATATTTAAAGTGTTTATCAAAGACAAAAGTTTTTACAGCCTGATTATCATTCTCCTATATTATTCTTTCTACATATGCAAATCTATTTATATATCTCATTTTCAGTGCAGCTTGAAACAACACAAAGAGCTGTGAATGGAAAGACAGACTTAACAGCAGCATTCATTCTGAATCACAGTCAACACCCCTGAAACAAGTTTTCCCTGTGGCCCCCTCCACTCTTGCTGATGAACGTTGGTTACAGTTTCTGTGAGTGGTCAAAAAATGTATCACAAGGAACACTTGCACATCTGTATCTCTGAAAGAAATTGTAAACATGCTCACTGTCTTGCTAATGCTCTTCCTTTGAGCCAAAGATATTCTCATTCAATAGTGATACATGGGTCAAACAAAGACTAAAAAACTAAAACACTAAAACTAAACTAAAAAAAAAAAAAAGCATTAGGGAATGACCTGCCAAAGACTTCTTTACACATAATAAGAAAGAGTTAAACTCGTGAGTATTGGTACTTAAACAACCTTATAAACTTGTGCTAAGACTGACATGGCCATAAAAACTCTGTTCATCGCTAATAAATCATTCATTTTAATAGCACTAGCATAAATCCAAATGATAACAGTTACTGTCTAGATTTACAATGATGTAACTGAGGTCAGCACTTGGATTCATATGTTTTAGTGTACAGTTATTTCTATGCATATTTAGAGCTTCAGAACCATATAGAACTAATGAGGCTGCAAACAAAGGGAAGTTCTACTTATAAATTGTCTCTATGACCAGTTGACAAAGCATTTGTTCACAAACAGAGAAATGGGTGTCTATGGCAAAGTTAGTTTGAACTTTATATTTAAAGGCATATATTCAGCAGGGGGGAAAGGAAGTACACAGTATAACAAGAGCAGCAGTAGTTTCACAAGCCACCACCAAACTGACGCACTACTGTCCTGCTCTGTCTCTGTACCCGCAAGTGATTACTACATTGCACAACAAGTTTCAAGAGATCTATAGAATAGAAAGCAGAGGACCCTGCAGCTCAGTTCTGGAAGGAAAATAAAGCAGTCATATTGAACACAGATAGACCAATTCAATCAGCACAACAAATTACAAAATGCCTTTGAACATGCACCAGAATGCTATAGTTTAATTTGGCTGAAAAAATCCCCTGTGACTATTTGCTGGAATGCTGCATTTCACTTCATTTGAATATGAGTAAGGGGACCAGAGAAAGCAAAGGTGACCAAAGTGTTTTTTCTGTCTGTACTCTGTGGTAGGGAACTGGGAACTCTATGATGCTGACAGAGACAGTCCAATCACATGTCCCTGAAAATGCTTCTAAAAAGATCCTTATGTCTATGTAGGCAGAACTTAAAAGCAATTTGTCAGTTTGGTTTCATTTAAGTGTTCTTTTTTAACTTAATAGAATCATGCTGGTTTGCCACTGAGACAATCCTTTTACGATGAGTTTGCTGTCCGGCTACATTATTACAACCAAAAAATGGAGATAAAGATCACAATGAAGCATATAATTGTTTTTATTATCTCAAATCAGAGATTATTAAGCTTGTGTTGATACGTCTATATTCTTTTTAGTATTCACAAAGTACAAAAGGCAACAAGGCCTAGTGTATTTAGCAGGATCTGAGAACACTTCTGAAAGGAAAGGAATGCATATAAAATAATAATCCAGATATAATATCTGGAATCCTTATTTTTGTAACCAAAACTTCTCTGCACCCTGTTTAAAGCCATCTTGCCCAGAAGTTTCTTTACACATCTATAAAAATCTCTGTAAACACAACTCTCATATGTGGAATGTGTCAGAGAACAGCAAGCATCAATTGCTTTCAAACATATTTGTGAAGAAAGACAAATGCGACTTCTTTTGCTCTTAAGCCACAATGACATAGGGTCATGATATTTTTAATTGATTCTGTATGTACCACACCTCAGATTCAAAACACTGCATAAAATATGTTTGCCAACTGGTATTTCCACCTTTCTTTACCAAATGCATTTTGATTATATAGAAAAACAAACCCATAAACTCCTAGTTTTTCAGTTCTCCAGTCACCAAGCTGACATGCACCCTTCCACACCAGATTCTCACAAGCTGGAAGATTTCCAGAGAGCCTCCAGGAACAAATTTTAGAAGGAGGCCCTAGATTAGTATTGGCAGCATATAAATTTGCCTTTTTAATGGCAACCATTTTACATTGTTTAGCACATTTTGTAGGATTTAAAGATGCATCTAATATAGTCACAAACTCTCAAGAAAAGCCTGTGAGGTTGAGGAGGAAAAAAAATGGTGAGATATGAAATATATAGTCACTGCCAACAGATCTTGAGCAAGTACTGCATGAGCAGGTGAAAAAAAATCTAGTGACTGTGAAGTCCTTGATGACAGCTCTGGATCTGCTTCCCTTATTCAACTGTTTCCACTTATATTCACTTCTGCATCTGTTATATATTTAGGGGTGTTTTTATTACTAGTTTTGGATCCATTGAAGCAGGTGAGCATATGGTGAAAAGACAACTAAAAAAAAAGAGAAGTTAAAAAGAAAACATGAAATGGTTCAGAGAAAAGTAGATGAAGCAAACATGTTCTCTGAAAATAAAGGCATCCACATTTTTATTGGGTTTATGCAATCTGAATGGAGACAAAATGAATAAACCAGTTTAATTTAAAGTAAAGCAGGGGAAAGTGATTGGATGCAAATAATCTCTCTTGGCAAAGACTGCCTAAGATGGATAACAGCAAATACACACACATACTGCATGCAAATATCTATCATACAATGACTTAGCTTGAGCAGCTTTCCCCCCATCTTACCATCCTTCTACTTTAAGCTATTATTTAAAACTCACTTTATAATCTTACCTGTTTTCCTCTGTATTTATGTGTTGATAGAGGTCCCAAGTCAGTAAAGCACCTGGTATGCACTTGAGATCCAAGTGCATAGTGGCAGGGAGACAAGTTAATTCCCCATAAAATGCCTTTCCTGAACAGGAATTCTTTGGCCAAGGGTGATGAATCTATGCTTTTGTTTCCAAGCTGTTCATGGAGAGGAAAAAAAAAAAAAAAAAAGAAAAGAAAAAAAGAAAAAAGTAACACGCAGACTTGTCTCCAAAGTATTGCTTACCTTACCAAAGTACTTCTTACCTGTTGGGTGATATGTAAAGGGTTTGCTCAGGTCATTTTTTTGCTTTTTACATACAATCTTATTTTAATTACTTAATTGCTGGTTAGAACAATATGCAGCCTTATGTTTGGGGCTATATGCAAAAGTATTAAAATAATTTATAACAATTAATTTCCTTTGTACTGTTGAGAATACTTAATTCTGACAGGAACTGTTAAGGGCTCCACAGTCTGATGAATTATAATTTCATGTATAAAAAGTTTAGTGGTGCTGCAGAACTGCTTAAGCACTTGATCAGCTTCTCCCTCAAAGGAATACAAAAGAATCCAAACATCTGTATTAAGGCATAGTTACATGACAAATTGTCTTGTCTTCAGTCAGCAAAGCCAGTTTAAGATGTTCCCATGCCTTTCCTCCCTGACCCCAGGGAAGAGAACATTTCATGACTTAATTTAATCAGTGAAAACAATTCAGTTCTTGAAAGATACATGAATAATAAACATATACACCAAGAAGAGCAAGGCAAACAGCAGGAAATGTTTTTTCTCTGAAAATATTTTATAGAAGTCTGCAACCCTGCAAATTAGGCCAATGATCATAATTTTGTCCAAACTACAGTTACAGTGTAAAATTAAAAGTACAAACCATGATAAAATGACAGGATATATATGAAATTAATTTGCCACTAACTGCATGCTAACCTCACAAGTACTAGATTTGGTTTCATTTCTTGCCATATATTTGACAAATTTTCAGATACCTTTGGAGTGTTAAATTGGTCAGATTTAACAAAAGCAACAGTTTGCCAACTGTTGAGGGGCAGCTAAAATATTCAAACTACTGACAGGCATTCAGTCTATGGGAAAATATTACCAACTATTCACCCCAAAGATCTAGTCTTACTGCAATGCTTACCAAGACAGACTTAACCTTACAAAAATTACCTCTCCCCTAATCACAAGACTACTTTTTGCTGTAACATACTTTCTGAAACCTATTCTCTTTTAACTTCTTGACAACTGCTCTGCCCAGTACATCTATTATAATCTTACATGTTCCAATTCTAGGCCAAATGAACAGGTAAAAAAGCATTATAAAAGACTTATGTTTAGCACAAAATTAATTATACTGCAATCCAGTATTCAATATTTACATTAAAAAAAAAGGAAAAAAAAAGTGTGAAATTATCCATAAGCATTACAACATAATCTTCAAATGTGATAGTTGCACATTCAGAAAAGAACAGAACAAGGCTTAGTGGGGAAAAAAAAAAAAAAAACAAAAAACAACAACACACAATGTACAAAAACC
>JAVHNF010023712.1:1837-12397 GCA_034783455.1 Micropsitta finschii | reverse complement strand
TCCCTGCCCTTGGCAGGGGGGTTGGAACTAGATGATCTTAAGGTCCTTTCTGACCCTAACTATTCTATGATTCTATGTAACTAAAAATGACAGCAAAACTCCCAGACTTCAGACCTCACAGTCTTTCTACTTTTGCTATGAGGGATGTTCCTAATTTTCCACCTGTGTGGACCTATAACCCACTGACTTCAAGAAGCTGTTTGAAAGACATAGTTGAGAGAGGAGAATCATGTTTCTCAGTCCACCTTTTCATTGTATTACTCAAATGCTTTGTTCTTTTTTTTTGGCTGGGATAGATATAATTTTCTTCATAGTATCTTGTATGCGTGTTTTGGACCTGTGCTGGAAGCAGCGTTGATGACACAGGGATGTTTCAGTTACTGCTAACCAGTGCTTGCACAGAGTCAATGCCTTTTCTGCACTTTTCCAGTTCCTTCCCACACCAGAACCAAGGGGAATGAGCCAGTGGTTGTGTGGCGCTTATATGCCTGCTGGGGTTAAACCATTAGAGTTTTTTTGGTGCCCAACATGGGCCTAGAAGGGTTCAAGATAACAACACATTTGAATGGAATATGTTAGATTGAATTTATAGCTGCTATTGCTGTTTACCTCTTAATTGAGAGGCTTCTGGTTTTGCCATGGGGCCTGTTTGCCTTACTGTACATTAGAGTCTAGTACTCATTAGTGGCTGAATTTTGCTTTTGCTGCTCACTTCAGTGTTGTACTGCTTATTATCTGACTCTGCTGTGCTTGGGAATATTCCGATAACAGCAATGGCGATGTGCCTGAGCTGGCAGGTGGCTGGGGCATCACTGGTGTTTCTGTGCTGCTGTACTGGACAGGCTGGAACTGGAGTCAAAGAGACTGTGACCGGTGGATGAGTCCACGTGAGAGCAGGACACCCTGAAGAGTCTGGCTGTGGATAAGTCCACACCAGAGCAAGTAGATCTCAAAGCATCTGTAGCCATGGTTATGTCAGTGCCACAGCAGATGTACTTCTGAAAGGATTGCAGCCCAAGGATGTGCTGGGGAAGGTACACCTGAAAGCACCTGCAGGTGAAGCTGTGCTGGGGCAGGTATATATCTGAAGGCATTGTGGGCCATGGATAAGAACACAGTGAAGCAGGTGTACCTCAAAGCAACTGTGGCTGTGAATAAGTCTGCGCCACAGTAGGTATACTCCTGGAGAGAATGTGGCTCATAGATCTTTTCAGTCAGCATACATAATATTGAAGATAGTCCTGCAGAAGATGGTTAGAAAGACAATACAAATGGCTCTGTTTTTCTCCTGTGCACTGGAGCAGGGGCACCGGTGGTGATTAGTTTTGTCACTAAGGCAACTACTGGAAGAAACGGAAAAAAAAAAAGAAGGGTATTACAGAGAAATTCTACAGCAGCTGTGCAGCAGTGTCTCTAACACAAAAATCTTTCCTGTCCTTGGAGCACACGAACACCTGGTTTACTGCATGTGAAATTATTTACCCAGGCGATACTAAGTGAAAAGACAATGACTGAGGAATGTAAAAGAGGTGTAGCTGCTTGCAGTATGGTCTGTGCTGTTTCTCTGTCTAGGCATGAGTTTCATGACTAGGTAAATATGAATCAGTTTAAAGCAAGGCAAGATGCCTCCTTCCTACCTCCCCTGCCCACTTCCCCAACATAACACAAAACAGAAGCTATACAATCATGCCAGAATGAGAGAATCAATTATATGTCTGTCTCCTAGGAAGAAGCAGAGCCTATAATGCAGATGCTTTTACAGCTGTGAGTACTGCTGATGATTTAATGATTTAGGATAATTGATCCCTAGCATAGTTGTTTTTTCAGATGAAGGGGAAAAAAGTTTGGGGAAAAGTGAAGAGAAATAAATATATGTCATGGTTTAAACCCAGTCAGCTGTAAATCAGCCACACAGTCTCTCTCTCATTCCCCCCTTTTGTTCTCCCCACTCCCGGAGGGATGGGAAGGAGAATTGAAAGAACATTACTCCCACGGGTTGAGATAAGAACAGTTTAATAACTAAGGTATAACACAAATCACTAATGCTACCACCAGTAATAATAATGATAAGGGAAATAACAAGGGAAGAGAATACAATACCACCTGCCGATTGATACTGATACCTCACCCCCAATCAGCAGCGATCTAGCTCTTCTGGGCAACTCACAGTTACCTCCTGGGCATGATGTGCTGTGGTATGAAATACCTCTTTGGCTAGTTTGGGTCAGGTGTCTTGTTTCTGCTTCTTCCCAGCTTCCCCTCCTCCCTGGCAGAGCATGAGGCCCAGAAAGTCCTTGGTCAGTCTAAACATTATGACCAGTTACTACGTCTATAAACATCGGTGTTATCAGTACTGTCCCCAGGCCAAAAGTCAAAAACATAGTGCTGCACCAGATACTAAGAAGAAGAAAAAATGACTGCCACTGCTGAACCCAGGACAATACTAAAATATACAATGCTAAATATGTTTGCATATTATAGTCATACCTAAAGACAAACGTTTAAGAGAAAACCTGGAGATGACTTCTTGTTCAAAAGTTATTTTCAATTTTATCAAAATGCATATATGTGCAAAGAATTACATGGATATCTACAACACAGTGCTTGCAATGTATATGCAAAACTGAAGGTCATAGAGGTTTCAGTTTGACAGGAGCTGTCTGCATGCTTAGGTTGAAAGGGTGAATTAGTTCAGCCAGAGAAAACACTGGGGATGAGGGACAAAACAGTTGTGTGTTGCTATGACATTCGCAAAATGATGACCAAACAAGTCTCACTGGTGCTAGTTTTTCATGTTTTGTCAGTGAACTGACAAGATAAGTGCGCCTCTTTACCCAGGGTGGACACACCAATCATGGTGGAGAGAACAGGAAAATTAGCATTTCCATGGTCAGTTCATTACATCACAAGGCAAGGCATATACCCTACCGAAATTTGTCTGTAACACAGGTATAAATCCAGTCTTGCCTCACAGTGACGTTGTGAGTATCAGTCATCCCATAACATGTCTTAGATTCTTCCAGAAGGACCACTAGTTTTAAATTTTACAGGCAATTAATAATCTTGTACATCAGGAACATGAAGAAGGGCAATTAAAAGTGAAAACTTATTTCCATATTATAAAGGAAGTGCTTTAAATAAGTCTTTTTCAGAAGAAAATAAGATCCTTCTCTGTTTCAAAACATGACAAGAATTTATCCTTTCATTATAACAAACTACAAAGTTAGCCTCTTTTCCAGCTTTAAATTGGAAACACAGGTCACTGAACATAATTTTTTTTGTGATAGTTACATCCACGCTCACAGCAATCTCTGGTTTTGACAACATAACACATACGGAATTTGCTCTGGTAGCAAATACCTTATATCTTTAGTAGTTAAGTTTAGTATATAGTACTTTAGGGATAAAGATGACATGAAAACACAAACTTCTTTCGTGCCTTTTCTAAATAGACTACATCCTTAGACACAACACTGGTTTACATGTGAATTCATTCTGTTCAATACTTTAAACCCGTTGTTCCTTCCTTATCCAGCTTTTTGTCCTTTTAGTTACAACTTGCTTTAATTTAAACCCAAAATCCACAGATGATTACACATAATCCCTTATGGATTTTACTGTGGTTGCAGGTAAATTCAGCATATATCAGCATCAAGACTCCTGTCCTGCATGTAACAGTATTATAAGCATATCTTATTGACTACAGAATCTATAGCAGCGGTCTGAGTAGGTAAGTCTGTTGGTCAAGGACCAGTGGCAACAGTCAGCATTTTGCAAGCCTCAACTTCTACTAGAAAACTCAGCTTTTGTCATTTCAATACTTTAACCATATCACTTTAGTTTCACATGACACCAGCACACAAACAGCTCTGGGGAAGATCTTGTAAAGTGATGGTCCATGACTGAAACAGCTGTCATCAGGGTTTTGCCTCTGGAGAGAGTGAGATGGGAACAAGTCTCTGCATGCATATGGCAAATGGGAATTCTCTCAGAAACATCCCAAAGAAATCAATGCTGCAGAAATTATGCTTTTACAGTCTAGTAATGCACTTTTGAAAAACCTGAGGAAACTTGTCAAATTTTCTAGAAGCTGAGATCCAGATGAGGATTCATGGATAAATCCACAGAATACAGTACAACAAAAACAATAAAATTGGGAACGGAAGACACAAACATGTGACCTGTCAACTTTAAAAAAAGACAGCTTCTTTCTCATGGAGCTGTCAGAGAAGTAAACAAAACGCGCTAACTGATCTGAGGAGGACTAAGCTACATATCAAAAGACAAGAAAATGAGGACCATAAAATCTGTTTATGAGCACCTGACACTACAACTCAATAGGACAACAAACCAATATAGACAGCAGCACAAGTCTTAGATACACCTGAGAAACAGCCTGCCTAGACATCAGCTCTGTACTAGTGGAATGTGTTTTCCCATTAAACCAAGGATGCATTAGAAGTATGTTGCACAAACAAGGCAGACCATGGAGATGATAACATCTTAAGAACAATTCACTCATACATTTAAAAGGCATAGAATACTGACTTCTATATTCCCAAGTTTGCCATCTTTGCTCATTGTCTTATAAAAGGAGAAAGAAGAAGACACAGGAGAGCAGGAACTGAAACTATCTTGAAGATATCCAAGAGTGCTATTGATTTACTTTTTTTATTCCAGTGCATGCTCAATGAGGAAATAAGATTAAATTAGTCTGCTAAATATATTCTTGGAACCGAGTTGATGGGTTTAGCCATTAAAGTAATAGGAAGGGAAACAAAACAGAAAAGCCAAGTTGCATTTTAAAACATCAGCCTTGCTTCATCCAGTGCACGAGGGCCAATTTTTACTGTAAAAGTAGTGAAGATTCACTACTTCTGCAGTGAGATTGTGTTGGATTCATCTAATGTTATTGTAATAACATAGAAGATTGCCAGTTTTGATTAACCTTAAAAAAAAATATGTAGAGAGAGTGTATTTATATATATATATTTATATATATATGTAAAAAATATTTTAAGGTAATTGATGACAGAAAAAATTCCTGCAGAATTTTCTCTAAAGTTTTCCCTGATTAAGAAAAGTTACCTGTGTATAGAACTATTCTATGCTCTATGCATATGCAAATAGACAAGTACATTTCAGAAAGAAAAAATGGAAAGCTAAAAGCCACCTGGTAATCAGACATCACAAATTCCATTTAACTAGCCATTATCCTACCCATAATCTCTCTTTTAAATGAAAAAAAACAAACAAACCCAAACCCCAAGAAGTAAACAATGCTCAAATCCTCACTTAGATCTGTCTAGGTCTACAGACCTTAGCACACTTGCAGATCAGATACTGGAAATCCCATCTCACCCACTTGTCCAGAACTTGGTGGATTACATGTTTGGTAATATTGAATACTTTTGAATAGGTTTAATAGTCCAGCCGATGCTTGGAAGATATAATTTCTTTATTCTCTACTAAAAAAAAAAACACCAACCCCCCCAAAAAAACTAAAAAAATCAAAACCACTTTATAAGGGAGACTACTTAGATAGAATTCAAGGTGAAATCCTTCTGATTATCTAAGATATAATTAAACTGAAACCTTTTTGTATGCATCCTAAATTTATCTTCCCTGCTTTTTCAGGCCCCAAAGGATTCAATTAAAGTACAGTTCTACTGGATTAGCAACAACAGTGGGGGTTTTTGTTGTTGTGTTGTTTTGTTTTTAAAAAACTGTGAAACTCTTTTCCAGTCAGAAAATGCTAGCTCAAACTCAGCCATCTGAAAGTGTACTCTAGATGGAAATCTGCATAACTACCTGCTTGTTCCACCAACTCTCCCTGCACGCTTCTGTGGCTTTCCAGGGCTGTGTTTCTCATAAGCAGCTCAGCACTTCCCAGGACTCATGGGATGCCAGGATTTGCTACAGTTCCCACTGAACCCACCACCCTCTGGCCACCCGGGGCTACCAGGGTGCAAGGTTTTAGCTTCCACTGACACTTTTCACAGATGAGCAGAGCAGACCCACAGCACAGCTAGCCTAAACTACTCCACAGAACTCATAGCTCAGTATTTAACAGCCACAATATGACAGGGTTCACTGTTGCCACATGGCTGCTTTGGATGCCTGTAAATCTGGGTTTGCAGGATGCTTCTGCAGAGGGAAAAACACTAGGAAGCGCAAGCTGGCATTGCCTTCATCTCCCTGAAAATGCGACACAATTTCTCAGTACTTTGCCAAGGGTTTTGTCAAGTCTAATTTTAAGCCTGGCAAATAACTTGGCTTTTATCACTTCCTTTGGGAAAGAAGTCAACAGCCTATTATATTTCAATGACAGCCACCTGGCATGAGGTTAGGACACAATCACACCGCAGGAGCCAGCTCAGAGAAGATGAAACCCAAGGACTTTCCTGAATAATTTCCCTATAGCAGACACATTGTTTCCCCACCCCTCAAAGCAGCAGCAGACTTTGCTCATTTGCTCACCTGCTCCACAAACACACTACAGTTATGCAGTGCCCTTTTTGGGGTGCAGTACCTCCACCATTATGATTGGTACTGCAACTACTACAGCTTGTATAGGAGATCTGCTTCTAGACATGACTTCCCAGACAACTTAAGCCTAAGGGTACTACATCATCCTAAAAAAATGTTGGCTCATTACAAGTTTTGCATGCAGAAAAGGGCACTTCATATACTGAAGAGACTTGCACTTTGCTACTACATGTCTGGGGATAGGCAATAGTCTAAGTGAGCTGCAGCATCCAAATCCAAATGAACTGAGTTTTTCTCTGCTACACCACACTAGGTCAGAGATGCAGTAAAAACACTTCTGCAGAGTTTAAAGAAAGGACAACCCTTCCTCTCTGCATGGAGCCATAAAACAGGTTATGTAACTACATCACTATAAACAAATTTAATGTTTCGCACAGATTTAGGAATCATGGTACTGCAGATATACAAGCTATGCCATTAGGAACAGACACTTAAATTCACAAACAGCAATACCATATACAATGTCCTCTACAGGCCAAAGCTGGAGAAACTGCTGTAACTCACCTCCATATTGGTATATCTTACTGGATACATATATATATCATATGGATACAATGACAATTCCCAACAACTAAGACAATGCAATTTTTATTTGGTGGGGGAATACCCACAAAAACATTTCAGTATCACCCTGAACACAAAGTCTGGGGGGTTGACTTTTTTAAGTTTTAGTAGAACTTGAAACTCTACAAGCAGCATTTCAGAAATTAACAACAGATCCTCTTTATTGTCTGATAACAGTAATGAGCCTTTTTTGAGATTTCATGGTCGGATTATTAAACTAGATAGGAGTTTTGGTATTTTTAAACATTTACTTGAAGCTGCAAGGAAATGTTTAATGACTTCAAAACCAAACTAAGATACTATCTGAGAAATATGCAGAGTTTGTTGAGACAATGGAACTGTGTCTGAGATGACGGTCATGTTTTATGATTACTTCTGGAATTTATAAGCCTTGGGAAATGTATTAGTAAGTTAAAGTAGTAACTATTTCCAAAATAAGTGAAGCATAAATTATCACCCTGGACTATGTTCTGAGACATTACATTTTTCCTTGAAGGTATAAAGGAGAGATTTTAACAAAGATGGCAACTCTCAGAAATACCTTCTTCATATGTGAATGACTATAAGGAAACATTTAATGCTGGCTGATCTAAAGCATTAAAAATGCTTGTATGGAACAACATAATGACACTTTTTTATATACATTTATCAGGGCACAGTTTCAGAGCATCATATTTACTGGCATGAATGAAGCAATTTCAAGCATACTGTGATAGTCTGCCACCACGGCCACTTAAAAATTCACTAAACTATATTAGCATTCCTGAATGATCTCTGGGAGAGCAGCCAAAGCCTTTAGAAAAGCTCGACTTCTGGATCTGGACAGCAAAAGCTGGCAATGTACTTCAAGCAGCAAACAAAACAGCACTTAATTGAATGATATTTATTTAGCTGAAAACATTCAACGGGCAACACCACTTCTGCTTAGAGGACAGTATATGAGGCAATCAGAAATGCTTCCGAAATTCAGCTCTGTGCTGGGGCTCTTTTCTCTTTGGGAAAAACTCTGTTCAGAGGCATCTAAGAGGTCCCATGGCCTGGGCAGGTTATTCCCTTGGGGATTCGCACCNNNGTGATGCAGTCTCTGGGGAAGAGGCACAGGTGTGCCTGTACCAGCACTTCTCTTACGCCCCACTGCAGCGATGAGACTGCAGACAGCTTTCACAATGATACTCTCTGCAACAACTCCACTGCCCTGACCACATAAACCTGGGTACAAAAAACAATTGTTTGTACCCCGGATAGTTATCCACAGCCTCGAGCAACAGCTGCCGTTTATGCTGCAGAAGCTGGCAGACTGGGAAGGACAGTGTTATTCCACCACCTGAATAATAATTGTACTTTTTCTGAACTCTAGTATTTGACATTGAGTCACTGTGCACAGCAACAAAGTCAGGATGCTGTTATGACACATGAAGCTGCACTGTATGACCTATACAAGGGTAATTTTCTAATGCAAGAGCTTAAAACGCATCATTTATACCCAGTTGAGCACATTTTCACTGCAATGTGACAGCTAAAAAAAACCAAGTTAGTCCCTGCACATATAAAGAGGAAGGAGTGCAGTATCTTGCAAAATAGTTTCTCCTACATTATTTCTAGCACAGCTCTGTAAACAGCCATGCTAGCACAGAGACCAGATAAGAAATGCAGAGACCAGATAAGAAATGCAGAGGATGGAAGCACAGCCTGCATTTAACTTGAATATGTGTCCATCTATTATCCAATATAATCTTTCTTTAAAATTATGTAAGGTATAAGAAATTGAAATCAAGTTTTTACTGCAGACCTGCAAATACACAAAGCTCTAGTCTGATTCCTCCTCTCAGCTTCATTGTTCCCAGGTAGAATTCTGTCCTCTGCACCTGTCTGCCTGTCTTTCTGCTTTTATCATCCTTTCTAAAATGGTGAAGGAAAAGTAAGAGAGATAAAAAGGAAAGATTCAGTAATGAAGGTTAAGATGGAACAGGAGAGAGCAAGCAAACTCCCTAGATAACAAGTCTGTTTTATCTGTCTACTGGCAAAATTCCAAAATTGCCAATACCATGTAATAGAATGTTGTGAATCAGACTTTAAAAGAAAGATTTATATATGCCTCTTTATACTTAAATCCTTAAGGATTCATAGGTTGTTTTTAATTTAGAGAATTTTTAGTAATTTAAAATAATAAAATAAAAAGTACAGTCTTAGATTTACAAGAATTCAGTGGTTCATTTTAAAACTGTAGTCTTACATTGGTAGGATCTTCTTTTGTTTTACCTAATTCAAGACAGCTAGCAAAAGTTGGGACTAAGCTCAGTCTACCAAACAAGTTTCTAGTTCATAAAGATCTAAATTAGAATTCTACAGAGGCCAAAAAAAGCTGAAACCAAGCTCAGGTGATGCTGAGCAGCTCCTTTTCTGCCTATCCCATTCTTCTTCAAGCATTTGCTTCGTATTTTCAGTATTAGGACATGCGGCAGTTTGAGAACATTTAACAGATAATGAAAGTTCTAAGTGGTTTGAATACTAAACCATGCAAAAGCTCACAGAAATCAATAAAATCTGACAGCTTCTCTCCTGCATTTCTCAAGGAAGAGGGAAAGAGAGGGATTTATACCAATTTTATTTTGGATTGCCTTTCCCAGCATCATTCAATTTAACATGAAATGAGCAACCTGGGTAGTCCAATTTATCATGTCACCTTCAAGTAGCTTTTAGTTATATCTTTCTGATTCATAGAACTGCTTATTTTTTTATAGTGCTGTTTTTGCATGAACGCATTCAATACATTTAATGCTATTTCTCATACTCCAATTATGTTAAAGGTAGGTAAGCAATTAAAGTGGAAATGAACTTTTCCCCTTATCTGTACCTTTTAAATACAGGAAAGCAATCCATAAACAATTAATATTATTTCCATAGATTTGGTTCTTGCTTCAGTTTCTGCATTTAGTAGGAAGCAGATGATCAACCTATCCTACACTGAATTGTGACAAGCAAAGAAAACTTTCATACTGTTTGCTGTAAAAGACACAAAGAATTTTATCCCCATTGGATATACCCATGAAGAAGATTATGAAATGAGGACAACCTTAAATTTTATCCTCACTGGAAGGAAGGAAAGCTAGCAGCTGCAAGGATAACACAAGTAGCCACTGTCAGAATCAATCTGTTTCTGCTTGCCACTGCCGGGGAAGATCTGGAGGTTAACTTGACTGGCACTTCAGAAAGAGAGAATTAAAAAAAAACAAACAACCAACCAACAAACCACAAACACAAAAAAAAACCCTCACACACACAAAAAATAAAAACCTCAAAAAAACAACCCAAAAAAAAAAAAACAAAACCAAAAAAACCTCAAAAAAAAAAACCAAAACAAACGAAAACCAAAAAACAAACCCAAAAAATCCCACCATCCTCCCCCCCAACCCCCCCCCCAAAAACCACAAAAAACCCCCACCAAAA